>JAPEBW010000396.1:0-56699 GCA_027405785.1 Ophiocordyceps robertsii | reverse complement strand
CTTTAAAATGGGGCGTGAGTGTAAATAGAGATATGTGTGAGTGTAAATAGTAATACTTATAAAAAATTACTTATAGAAGCATCTTATTTACGCCGCTTGATTTTACCCTTTTCTCCTTTTACTAAAATAATAGAATTTATTAGCTCTTTAAAAGGATTATCTTTTATGGCCCTTTTAACTTAGAATTTTAGATTTTAAGAATATATAAATACGTTATTTCGTACGGAATTTAAGATTAAATCGGTCTTATAGTTACCTTTAAAAAGCCCCTTTTATAGCTTCTTAAGGAACTTTTAGTCTTATAAATAAGTTTTTAAGCAAAGGAAATTATTAAACTTTTTATTGCTAGTTTAAAAACCTATAAGTTCTTTTACATAAGGTATTAAACTAATATATAAAGCTATAAAGATTATAAAAAAGCTCTTTTAACTTTATAGCAATATATTATAAATTATGTCGGAAACTACTATCTTATAATAGTAAATATATATAATTTTCTTTTTAAGCTTTTCTTATTATAAAGACGGGTATAGCCCTTTTTATAAAATAAGGAAAAAGAGTCCTTATAAAATTTTAAAGAGTTTTATCTTTACTAAATAAAACTAACTTAGGTACTAAACTTATAAATTAGTAAAAGGCCCCTATAAATATAAAAAGAATATAGCTTAAAGAGGTATAAAGCCTACTATAACGGAAACCTTATTTCGTTAGTAATCCTAAGTACTAAAAGTACTAATATTTAGTAAAGTATATACCGCTAAATATAAAGGAGTAACTAGTAAAGTAGATACCGCTAGTTATAAGTTATAACTATTAAAGTAGATACTAGTAGTTATAAAGAGAAACGATATAGCTTAGCGGTTAAAAATAGCTAGTATTAGCTATAAGCGGTATAAGTTCGATACGCCTATAATCGGCTTAGGTTAGCTTGAGCTAATAACGGGATTAATATTAAATAAATTAACTAATGCCTTATATAATTAACCGAGACCTCGTATAAAGCTAAATTAAGAGGCCTCCTTTTAAAAGAGGATAGAATCTTATAGAAGATTTTAAGATAAGAATATTTAGTCTTATAGGCTAGTTGTAAGTAATAAAGGGTATTCTACTTATAATTAGTAATAAAGATAGCGTAATCTATTTTTATTAGCCTAAAAAGTAGTTTAGTAACCTTATAAGGTATATAAAGTATAAGTTATAGATTAGTATATAAAATTATATTAAAGTATATAAATAGAAAGTCTTTTAATAGCTTTAAAAGGGTATAAAAGAAGGTCCTTCCTCTTTTTTCCTTTAACTTTTTTCCTTTCTTTCTTTTTTCTTTTCTAGCTAGTTTTAACCTAAGGAATCCGCATAATAAGATATATCTTACTTTATTTAGTTTAGTTAGTAAAAGACTAGGTCCTTTTCTTTCTTTTACGCTTATAAATTTATATTAAATAAATTATATTAACTTACCTTCTTACTACTTTAAAATTAGCTTATAAAATATATTTCTATTATATAGAACTACCTTATAAGGTTTTTATAAATTTAATAGCTCCGATAAAGATTACTTAGTATTTTTATACTTAGTAAGTTTTTTCTATTATAAAATAGAAAAAGTATTTATAATAATTACGTCTATTTAATTATAATAAAGAAAAGAAGTAATATCTACTTTAATCATACTATAGCTAACTAATTAGTCGCAGTCTAGTTTAAAGTATAAAGAGCTTTTTTACCCCCTTATAGGCTTAATAGATAGTAGTTCTATTTTAAAGATTAAAGCTCTTAAACCTTATATTAAAGAATTAGCTAAGCTATAAAACTTTATTACTTCTCTTAAAGCTTATTTTTAGTTTTATCTTACTATAATAATAAAAAAGTAGTAAAGGTTATATTTATATTTAGTAGCTTTTAAGGCTTAGTAGTAATATAGTTTAAAGCGATTCTTAAGGACTATATAGATAATAGTCTTAAAGATAAGGAATCTAAAATAAAGAATATTTTTAGGAATTTCGATAAAGTAAAAAAGCTTTACGAAAAACGTTCGGAATTATATATAAGTAACAATTAGTAGAGCATAAATTTAAAAGCCTTAAGTAAGTTATATCTTTATCGGCTTATATAGCTCAATTTTAATAAATAACTTCTAAGCTAAAATAGGAAGACGATGCCTTTATATCGACTTTTTACGGAGGTCTTAAAGAAGAAGTTTAAGATAAAATTTACTACTTAAATAAGCTAAAGACGCTTTTAAACTATATTAGTCTAGCGGTCCGGATAGATAATAAGTAATACGAACGCCAGTAATAAAAGAATCACTATTTAACTCTTAGTAAAGTTATTAAGAAAAAGAATAGAAAGTAATAGTATGACTTAAGTAATATAATAAACCTAGATACCCTTAAGGCAAGCTTATTAAAGCCCGCTAAGAAAGCTATTCGATGCTTTAATTATTAAAAAAAGGCTATATTAAAAGATATTATATTAAGAAGAAGAATTCCTTTAAAAGCAGGAATATACTTATTTAAGAAAATAATACCTTCTTAGCTTATAATCCGCGATATACTTTACTACTACTTTTTACTAAGGATACCGAAATTAATATAAAGCTTATTATACCGACCCTTAGCCTATTTAAGACTAGTTCGCCTATAAAGGGTCTTTAGAAAGAAGAACTTAAGTTAAGGATAGAAGCTAAAAGCTTAAAAGACTAGTAAAGAAATGCTTTTAAGATAAAAGATAATTATAAGCACGGAATCTTTTTATAAACTATTAACGAAAACAACGAAAACACTCCTTATTTTAATATAAACATTATACTTTTAAATATAAAAGATAATAGTAGTTATAATTTAAAAGACCTTAAATTCGATAAAATAGATAAAGAGCCTACTTTTAAGAAAAATAATAATAAGCCTTATGCTCTTTTTATTAAGTATCTTAATATAGTTATTATTATTAAGGATAATGCTTATAAGTAGCTTTCTTAAACTAGATATTATAACGATAATTACCTTATATATAAGTCAGATAAGTAAGGAAGCGGATAGTTTTTTAAACTAAGAAAGACTTATAATAAACCCGCTAAAATAACTAAAGAACTCATAACTAATACTAAGGTTTTTATAAAAAACCTTAAATAGGATATCGAAGCTAATAAAAAGAAACTTATATAAGAAAGCATTAATAACCGGATTAAAATTAAATAACTTTTACTCTTTAAGTAATATAATAAAACGACTATCGAAAACCTTTAAAATAGTAACTTAGCTTTAACGAATAAAATTATAAAGCTAAAAAAACATTACGTATCTTTTTCTACGTATATTATTAATCTAATTAAAAATAAAGACGATCTTAAGAAAAAGAACGATAAGCTAGTAGATAAGCTTAAGGAAGATATAAAATTCTTAAACTTAGCTATTAAAGATATATTTAGACGATAAAGCGAGTATTTCGAGATAAATTATAATCTTTATAATAAGAATTATAATTAAAAGATACTACTAAAAGCGAAGCAATTCTTAAAAGATATGCTTAAGAATTAGCTTAAAGCTAAGTAAGAAGACGTTAAGAACTAAAAGCGATAAAAAGAAATCGGTCGTAAAATAGATATTAATATAATTAGTAAAGTAGTTAAAAACTATAAAGCTAAGAAGAATTTAGTTTTTAAAGCTATTAAGCAGCTTAGTAACTTAGATAGACTAATTCTAAAAAAGGAATAAAGATCTACTAAAAAGTTAGTAAATAAGATAAAAACCTAACGAGCCTAGGAATAATAAGGCTATTCTTTAGAATAAAAAACTTACTTATGTTAAATAATAGTTCTTAAAGTATAAAAATGACTATTTTATTAAAATTAAAAGGACATCGCTATAATATATTAGTAGATTGCGGTGCAATAAGTAGCTATGTTTCTCTTATAATTATAAAGCGTCTTAATTTTCGTTGTAAAAAAAGAGGAGTCTTATATACTTCTTTTAGTAAAAGGATTACCCTTTAAGTATAATAACGGCAAGATTATAAATAAGACTAATTCTCTTATATATACGATCGTGATTTATAACTTTAAAAATTCCTTTAACGTTCTAGGTATTAGCTATAATATTATATTAAGACTACTCTTTTTATAGAAATATAATCT
This sequence comes from Ophiocordyceps robertsii, assembly GCA_027405785.1. Classification (NCBI taxonomy): domain Eukaryota; kingdom Fungi; phylum Ascomycota; class Sordariomycetes; order Hypocreales; family Ophiocordycipitaceae; genus Ophiocordyceps; species Ophiocordyceps robertsii. The sequence continues at coordinate 52,567 of JAPEBW010000396.1, read as the reverse complement.
TATAATAGATTAGGATAAAGGCCTTTTAAGGTTTAAAGACAATACTTTAGATATCCTTTTTTATAGTTTAATAAAGAACGAACTTGAAACAAAACCCTTAAAAATTTTAAATACGGTAATTCTTAATAAAAACAATAACTATATAAGAAATAGTAGTAACGATAATAATAAAGCGGCCTATATAAATATAAATAACGTATTGATAGATATCGTAATAAAAAATAATAAGACGACTAGTATAATAGATAATAATACTATTATAACTAATATAATATAAGCAAAAATAATAATAAACCTTAGTAGATATATTAAAAGCCCTAGAGATAAATATAAAGCTACTTATAATTTAATAAAAAAACATCTATTAAATACCTTAAAGAATATTAAGTAGCAATACCTGTAAAATAAAAATAAGATTTATAAACAGAATAAGAGAAAAAGATAAGAAAACTAATATAAAGGCTTATAGTATTTAAAAGGTACTATTAATTTAAAGCACCCCGAAGAGCGAATATAGTATATTAGACGGCGAAAAGGTTTTATTAATTTAAAGTACCTTAAAGATTATTATCTAAAAATACTTAGAAATATACTTAAGAGATATTTCGAAATATTTACGCCGCAACCTTAAGATAGGTTACTATTAAAAGGTAGCTAGAATTATAAGATTAAGTTAAAAAAAGGCTTTAAGCTTAAATTCCGTAAGATATATAACTTAAATAAGAAGTATTTAAAGGTTTTAAAAAACATTATCAATAAAAACCTATAGAAAAATTATATTAAAGAGTTTAAATTAGAATATAAAGCTCTTATATTATTTACTTTAAAGAATAGTAAAGATAAAGAAGAAACTGAACTTTATATCGATTTTAAAGAGATAAATAATAATATAATAAAGGACCGGACTTTATTACCTCTTATAGGTAAAATAAGAGATAGATTAGCTAATAAGTAGTAGTATATAAAAGTTAACCTAACATCGGCTTATAGCTAAATATATATTAAAGAAGGAGATAAATTTAAAATAGCCTTTAAACCGCGATATAGATTATACTAATTCTTAGTTATGCTCTTAAGACTAACTAATATACCGGTCACTTTTTAAAAGAGAAGTAATAGTATATTAAGTCTTTATTTAGACTATTTCTATACGGCTTATTTTAATAATATTATTCTATATTTTAATATGCTAAAGCAACATTAAAAAGAAGTCGATATAGTACTAAAAGCGTTAAGAAAAGCTAGCTTCTATATCTTACTAAAGAAATATAGCTTTTATATATAAGAAGTAGAATTCTTAAAGTATAGAATCACTCCTTTTTATATAAAAATAAACCTTTAAAAGATTTCTAAAAAAATTTAGCGAGCTAATTCTTATAACTATTAAGGAAATCTAAAGCTTTATAAAATATATAATTTATTATAGGAATTTCACTTTAAACTTTTCTAAGATAATTATACTGATTTTATAAGTATAAAAAAAAGCTAAAACGGACCTTTTTAAGTAGAACTAAGAAGCAGACGAAGCTTTTAGAAAAATTTAGGAATTACTTATAAAAGAACCTTTATTAAACACCTATAACGTAAATAAGCTATTAAAGTTAAAAACGGATGCTTTGAATTTTATATTAAGCGCGTAGTTAAGCTAGCGCGATAGGAATAATATTCTTAAACCTATAGCGTTTTAATTAAAAAAGCTAGTAAGTATAGAGATTTATTACCCTATCTATAATAAAGAATTCTTAGTAATTATCTATGCTTTTAAAGAATTTTAATACTATATCTTAAGGAATAAATATAAACTTAAGGTTTATATGGATTCTAAGAATATTAGTTATTGTATAATAATATAGCAGTTAAATGCTATATAAATAAGTTAGGCTAAATTTCTTTTAAAATTTAATTATAAGATTATTTATAAGAAGGGTTTAAAGAATAACTAAGCTAATATAATTAGCAAGTAACCGGACTTTAACGATAAAAAAGAGCCCTATTAAGAGACTTTAAAGAGATAAATAATAATAGTAATTTAAAGTTAAAGACGTTATATATACTATTTAACGTATAAAAAGATCTTACTACTTAAGAATTACTTAAGAATTCTTATAAGAACCTAGAAAAGAAAAGATATAAGAATCTTAAGTAAGAAGGAAAAATAGCGTTTTATAAGAATAAGCTATTTCTTACCTTAAAGACTAAGAAAATCGTTATAACAGATTTTTATTTATATTCTTTTTATAGATATTAAGGTATAACGAAAACCTATAATAAAATAAAAAGTATTATAATACCTATACCCTTTATAAGAAAATCGAAGGAGTTATTAAGTTATGCGATATATATAATAAAAGCAAGGCTATATAATATAAGTCTTATAGTAACTTAATTTCCTTAAAGGTTCCTTTAAGAGATTAAGACCTTATAGCCTTAGACTTTATTATAAAACTACTAAAGTTTTTAAATCCTACGACTAATATAAATTATAATTCTATCTTAATTATAGTTAATCGTCTTACGAAGTATAGCTATTTTATTTTAACGTATAAAGCTATAAACGTAGAAAAGTTATCTTATACTTTTATAGAATATATTATAGCTAATTAAGGACTTCTAAGTTTTATTATTTTAAATAGGGATTAGAAATTTATTTTAAATTTCTAAAAAGGTTTAACGCAAGTCTTAAGTATAAAGCATAAATTAGTTCCTATTTTTTACCTTATTATAGACAGAATAATAAAACAATTAAATTAAACGCTTAAGCAATACCTTAAAAGCTACGTAAATTATTAATAGAATAATTAGCTTTTTAAATTACTTATAGTATAATTAGCATATAATAACTTTTATTTAAAGCTTTTTAAGAATACTCCGGAATTCGCGAATTACAGCTTTATACTAAAAGCCTATAAGTCTTCTTTACTTAAGGAAGTTATAGCTAAAAAGGCTATAATAAACTTCGAGCAGTTAATAAGCTTATACGGATTTATAAATCAGAATTAAAATATATTACTAAGAGAATATTATATTATTACAATAAAAAGTAGTTTTTAAAACCTTCTTTATCTTAAGGCGATAAAGTATATCTTTTTATAAGGAATCTTAAAACTAATCGACTTAATAAGTCTTTAAATTATTAAAAGATAAGACCTTTTAAAGGTATAAAGAAAATAAGAAAGGTTAATTATAAGTTAGAACTTTAAACTAGTTTACTTATTTACCTTATTTTTTCTATATCTTTATTAAAGCCGACTTTATAAGACGCTAAGGTAATAAGAGAGCTAGACTTAAAGAGAGTTAAAAAGAGCGAATATATAGTAAAAGCTATACTCGCTAAAAAGATAAGAAATAAAAAACACTTTTGTTTAATAAAGTAAAAAGATTATTTTAGTTTAGATAGTACTTAGGAACCTATAAAGCACCTAAAAATACTTTAATAAAAGTTAAGAATTTTTATCGATAAAGCTCTTAAGTAAAGGTATTAGCTTTTATAAGCTAAGATTTCTTTACTATCCTTAGATAGTAAAAGTAAAAGGAAATCTAATAAGAAAGAAACCTTATAGTTAAGTCTATATAACTTAGTATATATCTTTTTTAAGATAGGATTCTCTTTATTTTAGGAAAGATCTATAAAGGATACAATGAGAATTTTCTTTAAAGAATTCTTAAAGTTACTCTTTTTAAAGTAATATTTCTTTAATTATTTTATTTAGCTTTCTTAATGTGAAAAAAACTTTAAAGAAAGGAACGTTTATTTTTCTAGGTTTAAAAAGACCTTATAAGGGGATTATATAACGGAAACCTTATTTTATTAGTAATCCTAAGTACTAAAAGTATTAATATATAGTAAAGCATATACTGCTAAATATAAAGAAGTAACTAGTAAAGTAAATACCGCTAGTTATAAGTCATAACTATTAAAGTAAATACTATTAGTTATAAGGAGAAATAATATAGCTTAATAGTTAAAGATAGCTAGTATTAGCTATAAGCGGTATAAGTTAAATACGCTTTAAATCGGCTTAAGTTAGCTTTAGCTAATTACGGGATTAGTATTAGATATATCGACCGATACTTCGTATAATCGACCGATACTTTATATAAAGCTAAGGTAGGAGGCCTCCTTTTAAAAGAGGATAAAATCTCGTAAAAGATTTTAAGATAAGGATATTTAGTTTTATAAGCTAGTTATAAGTAATAGAGCGTATATTACTTATAACTAGTAATGAAAATAGCGTAAGCTATTTTTATTAGCTTTAAAAGTAGTTTAGTAACTTTATAAGTTATACGGGGTATAGGTTATAAATAAGTATATAAAAGTATATAAAAGTATAAAAAAGGAAAGCCTTTTAATAGCCTTAAAAAGGTTTAAAAGAAAGTCTTTCCTCCTTTTTTTAACTTTTTTTTTTTTTTTTTTTTTTAGCTAGGTTTAACCTAAGAAGGCCGCATAATAAGATATTCCTTATCTTATTCAGTTTATTTAGTAAAGGACTAGGTCTTTTTCTTTCTTTTACGCTTATAAATCTATATTAAATAAATTATATTAACTTACTTACTTACTACCTAAAAAATAGCTTATAAAGAGTGTTTTAGTTATACTTACGCTTTATACAGAGCTTTTTAAAGGTTGTTTTAAGCCTTAATAGCTCCTTAACTAATTATAAGATTAACTAAAGAGACGATAAAGCAATACGGGATAAAGACACGTAGTAAAAGACCTTTTTAAATAGTAATAAAATTTCAAAGATTTTTAAAGGGCAATAAGCTACGAAATCTATAAAGAAATTATCGAAATCTACCTTCTTTACTACTTTTTAAAGCTACTCTTTTAAAGACCCTTCTTTTTTTAGCCCTTCTTTTGCTTTTCTACCTTTATAAAAGACGGTACTATTATATAAACTATTTTTATTATATTAAAATAAAATACAACTTAACAGCTAGAAACTAAATAAAAATATCTAGAAATCTATTAACGAACTTCTTACTATTCCTCGCAATAAAGCCTTAGTTTAAAACGCCTTTTATAAGGCCGAGAAAGATAGATCCGCTAATCTTATGTTAGATTTTAAATCCTTGGAAAACCCGGATTTAATAGATATATTAATATAAGCCGTAGTCGCAGCTAAAACAACCCCTCTTACTATAATATAAGCACTAATATTAACGTACCTATTAAAAACCTTATTTATCTTAAATTGTAGATTAAATAGATATATTTATAACGCTTAAGACCGCTTCTTAAATTATATACTAACGTAAGCTTTACCTTTAGCAGGCTCCGAAGAGTCTTAAATCTTAAGTTATTTCACCGTCTTAATACGAATTCCTTATAGATTATCTTAGTAAAATAATATTACTTTTACACCGACTTTTTATATAAGCGTTACCTCTTTACTAAAATTATAATAAGCAAAACTCCACTAAAATCCTTAGATAGGTAGTATTTTTACTACTGCTAAAAAAGTCTATAAAACGCAGTTTTTATATAATTAATACGTTATTAAATATAACAAAATTAAGGTAGTCTTTTTTTTACCTTAATTCCTTCCTTATCTTCTATATCCTTTTCTTTAATAGAAGAAAAAAAAGAACTTATTATAACTACTTTTTTTTAGCTTTAGCATAAGAGACTAAGGCACTTTAATAAGTGGGTATTACGAAAGACCCTTTTTAGTAAGGGTATATTTATTCTTCTATTTTTTACTATTCTGAATTATAAGCTTTATAAGCTTAAGAAAGCGAAGAGAATTATACCTTAAGTATAAGTAGCTTTTAAGGCTATAATGCCCTTTTATTAGATTTTTTACGCTTTTTCTTTATTATTTAAACCTTATAATAAGAAGAAAGTTGCTTTCCTTCTTAAGGATGATTTTATAAACTTAATTCCCTTCTATATAGTTCCGAACTTAATATTAAAGGGGCTTCTTAACTATCTTATTAGCTTCTAAAGCTTTATACTATAGCAATTTAACCTTACTATTTGCAATATCTATAAGGATAATAATAAAGCCTTATAAAAAGAAAACTAAGGATTTATTATAGAATAAAGAATTATTAATAAACTTTTAGCCCCTTATATACTAGCCTAGAATAGCTTTATAGAGCATGCTAAAGGGGTAAATTTCTTCAAGCCTTATATAATACGAATTTCCTTAAATTTACATATTATCCTTTAGCTAGAAATTTATAAAACGGCTATTTTTCTTTTTAATAAGACGTCTTAAAGAACTCCTTAAGAACCTTAAACTTGCCCGACTAAAACACTATAAACCTAGCTTATAGAGAATAATAAAGGGATTCCCCCTCTTTCTCTTAACTTTTTTATTATTTATATATATAGCTAAAAAGCTTACATTTTAATAGTAAAGGCTCTTAAGAATATTAAAAAAAGGAATTTCAGCTTAAAAGATATATAGAAGTCGGCTTCTTAGTTAGCTTAAACTTTATTTATATTTATTAAATCTTTAGCTCTTTTAGATAAAAGGTTTAAGAAGTATAGGATATAACCTTTTCTAAGTTTTCTTTTATAAAGACGGTGTTTAATTAAGAGCTTATATTACTTAAGAAACACGTCTTTTAACTATATATGATTAATTATAACAATACTATATATAACGATTTTTAAAGTACTAAAATTTAATTATAAGACGTAAAAAGAATAAAAAAGTTAAATTCTCTTATTAATATATAACTTCTAACCTAAAGTTTCCTGCTAAACCTTAATACTAGAAATATGCAAAATTCACTATTAAAAAGCCCTAAAGAAGCGCCTTTTAATAATACTTTTCTCGATAAAAATATATTATATAATATCTTGTTAACTAAGTTTTTAAGCCGCCTGGCTTAAAGTGTTAATTTCGATAGCACGATTGCTAATATTCTCGCAGCGAAAGATTTACTAAATATAAATAATATATAAAATCCCTAGGAGCTTTTTTCTAGGCCCTCTTAAGCTTCTAGATTTATAAGGGATTATATTGCTATTACCGCCTTTTTACTACTACCTTTTTTATAGCTTTTCTTAGCAGTATTTAACGCTTCTTTTTACGCTTTGTTTAAAAAGAAGATATATAGTAGAGATTTACTACTACTACCTTGTTTTTAGTTAGACTAAGTAATATACTATTTTAGCAAAGAATTTAAAGAAGCTAAAAAAGCAAAGTAGAAATTCTTATTCGAAAGAAAGACTTTCTTCTTTTATTATACGCCTTAAAAATTAATAACCTCTAAACCTTTGCCTTTATCTTAGATCTTTACTTATAAATTTAATAAGCATAAATATCTACGAAAATTAAAAGCCCGCTTTTATATCTATAGAAACCTATGGCCTAATAATAATAATAAGACTAATATAGCTACTTTAGTAGTAAGGAACTTTTTTATTCTTATATTTATAATAGCAAGGTTTAACTTAAAAACCTAATCTTTTAATACTATTAATAGGTTTTTAATATTAACCTTAATAAAGAAACTTACCTTTATTTCTTAAATAGATTCAAAATATCTAGATATATATTACGGCTAGCAAAAGCCTTTTACAGAATATAGAAAATACTATTTTTATAGTAAAAAGTGGGGGTTTTAACCCTTATTTCCTTATAGCTAAAATAGTGCCTTAGAAAACCTTATAGTTCTATAGTAAATTTCTTATTTACATTTTTAATATTCACAATATTATTATTATAGTTTAAAAGAAAAATAAGAAAAAAGCTAAAAACTTTATATCTCGTCTTAAAAAGATATATTCCCTTATTAATAAGAGTACTTTTACCTTTTTCCTAAAACTACGTATTATTTAAAACTAGTAGCTTTAAAAGCTATATATTAGCTCGTTTACCTATTTTAATAAAATACCCAATATATATAACCTTAACTTTTTTATTTTAAAAGAATCCTTATTTTTTATTCTTAAGACCTAAAAGAAAAATATAGCCATAGTCTTTAACGAAGGAATTTACTACTATTAGTCCCTTATAAAGTCTATTAATCTTTTTAGTAATCTTTAGAAGACCGGATTTCTTTAAAGCATTAAATACTCTTATAGAATTTATATAAAATCCCTCTTAGTAATATATATAGCTAGTTAAGTCTTTAAATTCCCCCTTTATTTTCTACGTTTTCTTAGCATTAAAACTTTTAATACCGAATACTTAAAGCCACTTACTTATATATAGTAGGTTGATAAAATTTACGAGTAAATGTAAGTTTTAGTACTTACCTATACTTTTTACTAAATGTTTAAAAACATATATAAGCATTAGCCCTTAATACAAATCTAACAAAGTAATATGTATTAAAGACCTTGTCTTTTACTATTTAAATACAGATTTATTTTATTTTTATTTTTATTACTATATATTTTGTTATTATAAAATCAATATATTGTTTATAAGATTATTAAAAAATAAAGGATCGTTTAATATTATTTATTAAAATAATATAAGTATATAATAATCCGAAAAGAATATTAATTAAAATACTTTAAGCTTTGAAAAACATTTTATTATACTCATTTTACTCGAAATATATCTATAGAAATTGAAAAAGATTATTATTTAGCTATTATTATTATTATTTATATTTTAACGTAGTTATAAAGTATTATTAATGAAGTTTTTAATTCTAAATTAATATAAATGAAAAAACCTTTATACTAATACTTAAGAACTATTTATACGTATTTTGAAATATATAAACCTCTTTTATATACTATTTTTATTATATTATTTTAAAGTTTTACTTTTTTTTAAGGTTAAAGAATAAATTCCTAGCTATAAATATTAAAATCTATAATAAAGTCTATATAGCTATATTTATAAAATAAAAGTTTTTCTAATCTATATAATATATCTATATATATATAAATATATAGCACTATATATAGTTTTAAGATTATTATATATAGTAATATAAATACTTTTAGAAATAGCTATCTTATACTATAAAGAAATAGTGCGATAATACTATACTACTAAAAGGTCTTACCCCGGCCTTAGTTAAAGGTTAGGACGGTAATTATTATCTATATACTTATATCTTATATATTTATATATAAGTAGCCGGACCGCTTATATCTTACGTTCCGTAATAATTACCGCCTTAAAAGGAAAGACGATAACGTCCTTATTATCTATAAGACGGGACCTCCCCGGTTTATTAAGCCGGTAGCTAAAAGCTCCGCACGCTTATATTATTACGCGCGCCCGGGGGGAGCCTATTTTCTAAACGGACTTATAGGTTTACTTTCTCGCGCGGGAGTCGAACCTACGCTAAAGGAATTGCTACTATTTGCTATAGAGAAATAGTGTAATAATACTATACTGCTAAAAGGTCTCGCCTTAGCCTTAGTTAGGGGTCGGGATAGTAATTATCGTTTATATACTTATATCTTATATATTAATATACGAGTAGCCGGACCGCTTATATTTTACGTTTTGTAATATTTTTTAATTTGTTTACTTATAGTATTTAAAAAAAGTATTAATATCTTTTTTTAAAAAGTATATAAAACTATATACTTTTTATTTTAAGATTTGTAACTTAACTTTATCTTATATAAATATCTTATTTAAATTTTAAACGATAAGCTTAAATTATATATAATAGTCTTAGTTATAAGGTAAGTACTACTAAGTTAAGCTTACTTATATTTACTTATAACTTTAATAGACTTACTATAAATTTAGCTTTTATAAATAACTAAGAGACTAGAAAATCTAATTAAAAATATATTATAAGCCTTTTTTATAAACTTATTACTTCGTTTACTAAAAAGTAATATATAGGTACTACCTTATTTTTAAAAGTAGAACTTTTAGCTCTTTTAAATATAGCAAAAGAACTTATCTTAGTTTTACGCCTTTTTTTAGTATCTCCCTTAAACTAAATATTTAAATCTGTACGATTTTTAATAATAATAAATAGACTATACGCCTTATTACCTTAAAAATCCTTAAGATTTAAACGGCTTTAAAGCACATGAAAATCTATAACTGCTAAGCTAAGTAGGAATTCCTTTTAGATATCTTTACTATCAATTTTATCAATTTTATCCCCTTAAATTAAAAAGTCGTAGATAGTCTTACTAAATTACTACTAAAATAACGCTTCCTTTAATTTTAAAAGTAGCCTCTACTTAAGTTTTAATAAGTTTTATACTATATCTTATAATAATAAGTATTAACTTACTTAATATTAATATATATAATTATATAGTTATAAATTTTAAAATACTTTTTTATAAGTAATAGCTTAGTTAAGATAAGGATATATAAATATAAAGTTATAATTTAAATTGCATTTTATATACAAATTTATAAAAAGTATTTTAAAATTCTTATTTATATAGTTTTTATATTAGTTTAAATTAAAACTAAGTATCTTATAAAAATACGTATTAACTTAATTAAAATTATTATATATAGCTATAATATTATAATATTTTAAATGCTTTTTAATTTAAATTTTTATAAAAAAGTATTTTAAGAGCCTTAATTTCTAAATCTTTTTATTTTAGTAAATAATATTTAATTTAAGACTAATATATTATAAGAAAGTATATACTTAATAACCTTATTATAAAACAAAGTATATACTTTAAGACTTAAATAGCTTAAAGGCTTAAAAAGTACGTATTTAAGTAAGACTTTTTTTTCTTTTTTTAATCTATTAATAAAAAGATTTATAAAGTAAAAAAAGTAATTATTTTACTTATTAATCTATAAATAAATCTACTTTATATTAAACCTTACGAATTATAAATAGTACTTAGCTTAACTTTAAATTATAATCTTATTAATAACTCTTTTTTTTAGCCTTACTATGTTATTTTATAAGTATTTCTTTTTATAACTTATAGTTTTTTAATTTTATTAAACTGCTATATAAAATAATATATATATTTAAAGTATTTTCAACGTTATAAATTTATAGCTATATAAGAAGTACGTTAATCTTAATTAAGTCGCCGCCTGCTTATTTAAGAATACTTAATCCTAATTAGGACTAGCGTAAAACTTTTATAGTTAACACTTCTAAAATGCTCCTTTGTAGTTAAGGCCAATATTTAATCCTATTATTTCATAAACGAATATATTCTATAAAAGGGGACAAACTATGCATATACTGTGCTGCTGCAGCATTTTAATTTCGACCAAGGAAGACCATCTGATTTCTCTGCCTACACCGTCCCTCCACTCTTCAATCTACAGGCCTTTCGCCAACAGTTCACCCGACAACGCATACGATTGCCCAAGCACTGCCGACGCTATAGTAATCGCACATCGAGTGTTTTAAGGAGGAACACGAGCACGCATCGATCGACGCCATTCCCCTAGGCCTTCACGACTGCTCTATTGTCGCAGCTCTACCTATTGATCGCTGCCCAACTGCGAACATGAAATACGTGCTGGTCTCTGGAGGTCGGCACAATTCGTCCTATGCTCGCTCAAACTTATGTTCACTGTTTCTTTCTACTCACAGGGGTGGTAAGCGGCGTGGGCAAGGGTATCATCGGTATGCTGCTCCTTGCCTCGGACACCGTTTGCTCACTGACACAGTCAAGCTTCGTCTGCGGGTCTATTGCTCAAAACGATTGGCCTCAAAGTCACGGTGCGCCTCTGACAGGAAGCTTGGTTACTCTTCGGTGTGCTGACGAGCCGACGGATCCATAGGCCATTAAAATCGACCCATACATCAATGTTGATGCTGGAACCATGAATCCGAAGGAGTGAGACCCCCCCCTCCGATTTTGTCCATCGCTATGCGTGGTTGGCTTTGCTGAGGCTTAGTCGAAAAGGCACGGGGAGTGCTTCGTGCTTAAAGATGGCGGGGAGTCTGATCTGGATCTTGGAAACTACGAACGGTATGGTAGCCAGACCTTGGCGGCATGTTTCACGGCGTGCTATGACGCTGATTTTGCTAGCTATTTGGGCCTGGACCTCACAAGAGACAACAACATCACCACGGGTAAGGTATACAAACATGTCATTGAAAAGGAGCGGAGGGGCGACTATCTAGGCCGCACTGTCCAAGTCGTTCCCCACGTCACCTCTGCCATCATCGACCACATTGAGCGCGTCTCAAAAATCCCTGTCGACAAATCGGATTCGGAACCAGACGTGTGCATCGGTAGGTTGTTGGACTTTGATTTATCCGTTCTTCTGCGACTAACACGATGCTCCATCTAGTCGAGTTGGTACGCATACACCCCCATAGTGATTTGCAGCTGCCGTTTCCCTCGCCGCTCTCTACCTGCCTGGTGCCGAATCCCTCTAACGTGTATTGCAGGGCGGAACGGTTGGCGACATAGAAAGCATGCCATTCGTCGAGGCACTCACTCAACTCCAGCACAAGGCCGGCAAGGGCAACTTCATCAACATCCTCGTCTCGTATATTCCCATTGTGAACGGGGAACAGAAGACAAAACCCACCCAATACGCCGTCAAGAGTGTTCGTAGTGCTGGTCTCATCCCTGACTTGGTACTGGCTCCCTCACCTATCTCATACCCTCGCTTCATATGTTGCTATGCTAACTTGGAGCAAAGATTGCTTGCCGCTGCGAGCGACCCCTGGAAAAGGTAACAATGGGCAAGATTGCCCAAAGCTGCCAGGTCGAGGTTGAGCAGGTCGTAGCTGTTCGAGACATGCCCACCATCTACCAGGTCCCCATCTTGCTCGAGCAACAGGGACTACTCGAGCTCTTGCGCCACGCGCTGGTCCTTGATAAGGTGTCGCTGACGCCGGCCCTGGTGACCAGAGGCGCAGAGGTCTGGAAGAAGTGGAACACAATTATCCCCCAGGAGCACTCTGAGAAGATCGACATTGCCCTTGTGGGCAAGTACGTTGAACTCCCCGATGCGTACCTGTCCGTCGTCAAGTCGCTGGAGCACTCCACGATGCGCTGCGGTCGAAAATTGAACCTAATATGGGTCGATTCTGAGCAACTGGAAGACAAGACGCAGAATAGTAACCCTGCCGGCTTCTACAAGGCGTGGCACCAGGTCTCCACAGCCGCTGGCATCCTGGTCCCAGGAGGGTTTGGCCAGCGCGGCACCGAGGGCATGATCAAGGCAGCCCAGTATGCCCGCGAGCGCAAGAGGCCCTACCTCGGCATCTGTCTAGGCATGCAGATCGCTGTGATTGAGTACGCGAGGCACGTCTGCGGCCTAGCCAACGCCACGTCGGAGGAGTTCAACGCCCAGGCTGAGCACCGTCTCATCATTTTCATGCCTGAAGGATCCAAGGACACTATGGGCGGCACAATGCGTCTTGGCTCGCGGGAAACGCACTTCCAGCCCGGCACCGAACATAGCAAGCTCCGGGCGCTCTACGGTGAGGCCACCGTCATCGAGGAGCGCCACCGCCATCGCTACGAGGTTAACCCCGAGTACGTCGGGGACCTCGAGGAGGCCGGCCTAACATTTGTGGGCAAGGACGAGTCAGGTAATCGCATGGAGATATTTGAGCTCCACGAACACCCTTGGTTTGTAGGCGTGCAGTATCATCCTGAGTACTTGAGTCGTGTTCTCGACCCCTCCCGCCCATACCTTGGCTTTGTTGCTGCTGCTGCTGGGTGCTTAAATAAGATTACACATGAGGCTCTTAAGGAGAGGACGCCTATTATTAATAACGTTTTAGGTAATTCTAGATTTTAATTAAGAGTATTGCGGGGCGGGCTGGCGTTGGTACGTATCTTTAGAATGGGGCGCGAGTGCAAATAGAGATATGTGTGAGTGTAAATAGTAAGGCCCTGATCCACAACGTCTTGAAGAAATCAATGCAGACATGCCCCTCGGATAAAAGAGTAACTATACCCCGATTAGTAGCGTTTTTCGGTATAAATTAAAGAATCCGAGCTCCTCCTTTTATAGCTATATATCCCCCCCTATTTATAATATACCGAGCTAGTAAGGGCCGCTTATATGCTTATAATAAGTAAAGATACTTAAAAAAAGGTCGAATTTTGCTATAAACTGCCTTAAATAATTCTAAGCGGCGCGCTGCTTAGAATTATTTAAGGCAGCTTATATCGTTATTCTTAAGGCGCTTATAAGGAGCCTTTTTTTAAGCTTAAGAGTAGTATTATAATAGCTTCTTCGCTCCTCGTAGAGCCTTATAGAGGATAACGCTAAGAACGACCTAAAGTAAGCTAACTTTAGTATGCGCCTTTATAGCTAGTAGGCCTTTATAGCTAGTGGCCTTATTAAAGATATTAAGGGTAAAAATAAGGCTATCGCCGATATATAGCCGATAAGGATATAAGATAGTATAAGAGTAGCCCCGTACTAAATTTCGGTAAAGCATATCTCTTATTATGTCTGCCTTATTTTCTTTAAGACGTTGTAGATTAGGGCTTAAAACTTATTGCTATTCGTACACACGCCCTATTTTTAAAATACGTATCAACGCTAGCCCGCCCCACCTACTTATAGTGCCCGCGCTTAGTAAGTACCCGTACCTTCTAAATGCCCGCGCCCGCCCGCCCGCGCCCACACACGCAGCCCACACACGCAGCCCACACGCAGCGCTCTCGGCTATAGCTTAATTCGCTTAAAAAACGCATCTTTAAAGCTTACGAGATTCGCGTATAACGCGGCCCGTTAATTAATCCGGGCCTTCTAGCCCCTGCGCTTATAGCTACGTAGGTGGGCGCGGCTACTTAATAGCCTCCTATAAAGCCGCCCTTAACGAAGCTATAGCCGGCGAAGCCGCCCTTAACTATGCGAGCCGCCTTAATAAAACTATAGCCGGTAAAGCCGCCCTTAACTATACGAGCCGCCTTAATAAAGCTATAGCCGGCAAAGCCGCCTTTAACTATGCGAGCCGCTTTAACGAAGTTATAGCCGCGCTACCTTTACCGCGTCCTCTTTTTAATCTTTTTCCCCTTATCTTTCCTTAGCCGGCCGATCGTTATATTAACGCCGTAAGAGACCTTAAGCTATAGCTAAGTTTATTAAGCTTATTATATAAGAGCTACTTATAAATACTTTTATTAAGCCTTTTTAAGCTAGCTTAGCGTAAGTTAAGTAGCTATAAAGCAACTTATAATGCCTTTTATGCTATTAGCCTTACTTTAGTATTTAAACGTTTTTAGTATAAGTAGCTTATTATTTTTTAGCCGGCCGTATATAGTTATAATAGTATTAAGATTTTAGATTTAAAGTAATCGCTTTTTAAGGTCTTAAAGGTAGTTATTAATAAGGAAATATATAGAAAAAAAAGGGGGGTCTTTATTAAAAGATTTTTAGCTATTATTATAAAAGAATATTTTGCTTTTTAAGCGTTAATTTAGCTTAAAGGCGTTAAAGTATAATATAAGTATAAAGAAACTTAAGCTATTATATAAATTGCTTATAATAAGGCTTTAATAGCTATAGCTTTTAAATTAATAAAGGTATTTTAGTAAATATAACCTTTTATTATATAGTAATAAAATTAATCGCTTAGTAAGTAACTTTAATATTAATGTCTTTAAGCTAAGATAATTAGCTTAAGAACTTATGCCTTTACTATGATTTTTATTAAGTAGCTATTTATATATATATCCCCTTTTTATTTTTAATTATCTTAATAAGGGTAGTATAAAAATATTAGGGGTTAAAAGCACTTATAAGTAAACAAGACTTTACGTCTTTATATGTAGTCTTAATTAAGTTATTAACTTACTAGCTAAAGTTATAATAGCAGTTAATAAAGTAGCTTACTTATTACCCGCGCTATAGTATATATTTATTAAAGATATTAGTTATAATATAGCTTTAATATTATTAACTTAATTTTTTATCGAGCTACTACTACGCTTTATAAAGATCGACTTTTATTAAAAAGTAAATAATATATATTTAAGTAAAAGGTATACCCTCGCGGCTAAATTTAACTTCCTTATTATTTAAACTAAATATATTTAAGGCGGTAGCAGTAATAATAGTAGTAGCTTTAGTAATAATAGCTTTTTTAATAAAAATAGCTTTAGCATTTAGCAAGATCTTCTTAATAAGGTTATAAAGGCTATTAAGACTTATTAAGTCTTTTTACTAAAATAAGATTTAGGCTTAAATATTAGCGTTAATATGAAAAACGTAGAGTTATTACTATAAATAAGGATAAAGACTTAAAAGAGCGTTTTTAAAAGAAGCTTCTTTATTTAAAATTATAATAAAAAGCTTTAGTGCCTTAATTTCTATATAAAAAGCGTTATAGGATTTATAAAGCTATTAATAATCTTTTTTTTATATTAATAAGGCTAAAAGCAAAGGTTATAAGACTTTTTTAGTTAGTAACTTTAATAACTTAAAAAAAAAGAGCTTAAAGCAATAAGTCTTATATATATTATTAAGGCTAAGAGCTTTAGGAAAACGTTTTTATATCTTTATATACTTAAAGTAAGTTTAAAGCACGCTTTAAATCTTATTTTTACTAAATAAGTTAAATTTCTTAAACGTAGAGAAGGCCTATTCGGGGCATTTAGTAAGAGAGCAATTTATATAAAGAGAATTAGCTCGTAGATAAAAAGCAGGAATAAGTAACTAGGTAGTAAACCTCTTATTTTATTCTTTTAGTAGCTATTTTATAGCCTATATATAATAAGGAGTGATTTAGAATAAGCAAGGCAATAATAAATAGTTTAATGAATAACAACGAGTAATAAATAGTCCTTATTAAAGAGGAGGTTGATAAAAGGTCCGTATACTAAAAGGTAAAATAGCCTTAAGTCTATATATAGCTAAAGAATTCAAGGAAGCCTTAAGGAGGCTAAAATTAAGGGAGCCCTTAAGGAGGCTCGTATTAAAAAGCCTTAAGGGGGCTCGTGCTAAGAAGCCTTTAAGAGGCTCGTGCTATAGCTACTACTACTACTACTACTACTATTACTACTACTATTATTACTACTGCTATTATTGCTCCTATATAGAGGAATAGATATAATATACCCCCTTAAGTTAAGCCTTAAAAAGGGGAAGACTTAGATAGCTCGAATAGCTATATTAAGTTAAAGTCTATAAAAAACGAGGGGTAAAGGTCCGTAATATTAATAAGACGAAGCTACTTTCGAAAATAAAGGAAGCGTAAATTTAGTAGTAATTTAGTAAAACCGTCTACGACTTATTAATTCGAGGGGATAAAATCGATAGAAAATATATTCTAAAGAAATTCCTACTTAGCCTCGTAGTTATAGACTTTAACGTGCTTTAAGGCCGTTTTAATCTTTAGGATTTCCGAGGTAACGAGGCGTATAGTCTGTTTATTATTATAGAAAATCGTAGGGATTTAAATATCTAGTTTAAAGGAGATATTAAAAAAGGCGTAATATCGAGATAAGTTTTTAACCGTATTTAAGAGAGCTAAAAGCTTAACTTTTATAAAAAGGGTAGTAACCGTATATTGCTTCTTAGTAAACTAAGCGATAAGTCCGTTAAAGAGACTTATAATATATCCTTAACTAGATTTTCTAGTCTTAAGGTCGTCTGTGAAAGCTATATCCGTATATATAAGTAGCTCCGGGTCTCCGGTATTAGAGAATTAAACGCTAAAATAGCGTAAGGAATAAAAATAGGAAATAAGAGACTCTGCTAGCTATATATATTGCTAGGAGGAGTTTTGTATAAATTCCGCGAGAGTATTTAAGGCTTTAAAGATATTCGGTCTTATAGAAATTAAGGAAAAAATTAATAGATCCTATAAGGGATTAGTAGTCGTAGATTTCTTTGTTAGATATAGTAGCTATATTCTTCTTTAAGGTCTTAAGAATAGGAAAAGAGGACTCTTTAAAAATAAAGAGGTCGCGGTTATATATATTGCGTATTTTATTAAAATAAGTAGATTAGCTAATATATAGCTTTTAAAGCTACTAGTCCTAAATAATACGTAGTCTTAAGAAGAAAGTAAGGGTGCCGTTATAAATTAAGGAATATATCTTTTTAAGACGAGATATAAGGTCTTTAGCTTCCTTTCTATCTTCCTTATAAAATATAATAATAATATCGTTAATATTAAAGAAAGTAAATATAGAATTCGCTATAAAAATGCAAGGCTCCTTAAAGCACTATTAAAGCTATAGTATGACCGAACCTTTATCGTTTCTCGTATAATAAGTAGCAAGGCGTAATTTATCTAATTTAAATTTACTAGCTAAAAAGGGAGAAAAGGACTTAGTACTAACTACTAAACCGAATAAAGTAAGGGTATCTTATTATGCGGATTTCTTAGGTTAAAACTAGCTAAAGAAAAAGAAAGAAGGAAAGGAAAGAAGTTAAAGGAAGAAGGAGGAAGGACCTTCTTTTATACCTTTTTAAGGCTACTAAAAGGCTTTTTTTTACATACTTTTATATGCTTTTATATACTAATCTATAACTTATACTTTATATAACTTATAGGGTTACTAAACTACTTCTTAAGCTAATAGAAATAGCTTACGCTATTTTTATTACTAGTTATAAGTAATATACGCTTTATTACTTACGACTAGCCTATAAGACTAAATATCCTTATCTTAAAACCTTATATAAGATTTTATCCTCTATTAAAGGGAGGCCTCCCGCCTTAGCTTTATATAAGGTATCGGTCGATTATATAAGGTATTGGTTGATTTATCTAATATTAATTCTATTACTAGCCGAAGCTAGCCTAAGCCGAATATAAGCGTATTTAGCTTATATAGCTTATAGCCGATACTAGCCGTCTTTAACCGTTAAGCTATATCGTCTCTCCTTATAACTACTAGTATTTACTTTAATAGTTATAACTTATAACTAATAGTATTTACTTTACTTATTACTCCTTTATATCTAGCGGTATTTACTTTATTAAATATTAGTACTTTTAGTACTTAAGATTATTAACGGAGTAAGGTTTCCGTTATATATTCCCCTTTTTAAGGTCTTTTTAAACCTAAAAGGATAAACGTTCTTCTTTCTGAGGTTATTCTTAACCTTTAAGAAACTTCTTAAAATATTTTAAGAAATTCTACTTTAAAGGGAGTAACCTTAAGAATTCTTTAAAGAAAATCTTAATCTTTTATCTTTATAGATCCTTTTTTAAAAAAAAATCTTATTTAGATTTTCTTTTACTTTTACTATTAAGGATAGTAAAGAAATCCTAGCTTAAAGAAGCTAACACTTCCTCTAAAGGGTTTTATTAATTCAAATTCTTAACTTTTCTTAAAGCATTTTTAAGTGCTTTATATATTCTTAAGTATTATCTAAACTAAAATAGTCCTTTTACTTTATTAAATAAAAGTATTCTTAATTTTCTATATTCTTAGCGAGTATAGTCTTAACTATATATTCGCTCTCTTCGACTTCTTTTAAGTTTAGCTTTCGTACTACCTTAGCTTCTTATAAAGTCGGCTTTAGTAAAGATATATAAAAAATAAGGTATATAAGTAAACTAGTTAAAAGTTTTAACTTATAATTAACTTTTCCTATTTTCTTTATAACTTTAAAAGGTCTTATCTTTTTATAATCCAAAGACTTATTAAGTCTATTAGTCTTAAGATTCCCTATTAAAAGACATACTTTATCGCTTTTAAATAAAGAAGGTTTTAAATACTATTTCTTATCGTAATAATATAACATTTTCTTAGAAATATATTTTGATTTTAAATTTATAAATCCGTATAAGCTAATTAACTACTTTAAGTTTAATATAGCTTTTTAGCTATAACTTCTTTAAGTAAAGAAGGCCTATAAGCTTTAAGTAAAAAGCTATAATTTGCGAATACCGGGGTATTTTTAATAGGCTTAAAATAAGAGGTATTTTATACGAGCTATACTATAAGTAATTTAAAAAGCTAATTATCCTACTAATAATTTATATAGCTTTTAAGGTATTGCTTAAGTATTTAATTTAACCGTTTTATTATTCCGTCTTTAAAAAAGTAAAAGGCAGTAGATAATTTATGCTTTATACTTAAGGTATGCGTTAAACCTAACTAGAAATTTAAAATAAATTTCCGATCTTTATCCGAAATAATTAAATTTAAAAGTCCTCTATTAGCTATAATATATCTTATAAAGGTATAAGATAACTTTTCTACGTTTATAGCTTTATATATTAAAATAAAATAGATATACTTTATAATATAATTAACTATAACTAAAATAAAATCCTATTTTATACTTATTATAGGATCTATAGACTTTAGTAATTTTATAATAAAGTTTAAGGTTATAAAGTTTTAAAGTCTTAAAGAAACTATTAAAAAAATTAAGTTACTATAAGGCTTATATCGTATAGCCTTACTTTTATTATATACTTTATATAACTTAATAACTCCTTAGATTTTCTTATTAAGGTTATAAGTATTATAATAGTTCTTAATCTTATTATATGTTTTCGTAATACCTTAGTATCCGTATAAAGAGTGCGAATAAAAATCCGTTATAACTATTTTCTTAGTCTTAAAGGTAAGGAATAGCTTATGCTTATAAAACGCTATTTTTCCTACTTACTTAAGATTTTTATATCTTTTCTTATTTAAGTTCTTATTAGAATTTTTAAGTAATTTTAAAGTAATAAGATCTCCTTATACGTTAAATAGTATATATAACGTCCTTAACTTGAAATTACTATTATTATTAAGAAATTATAAGGCCTTTTTATAAGGCTCTTTTTTATTATTAAGGTTTAGTCGTCGGCTAATTGCATTAGCTTAGTTATTCTTAAAACCTTTTTTATTAATAATCTTATTATTAAATTCCGAAAAGCATTTAGCCTATCTTATTTACCTAGCATTTAACTGCTACGTCGTGGCAAAATAACTAATATTCTTATAATCCGTATAAACTTTAAGTTTATATTTATTGTTAAGAATATAATGTTAAAATTCTTTAAAAGCGTATATAATAGCTACGAATTCTTTATCGTAGATAGAGTAAGAAATCTCTATACCTACTAGCTTTTTTAAGTAAAACGCTATAGGTTTAAGAATATTGTCTTTATCGCGCTAGCTTAACTACACGCTTAATATAAAATTAAAAGCATCCGTTTTTAACTTTAACGGCTTCTTTATATTATAAGTATTTAATATAGGTTCTTTAATAAGAAATCCTTTAATCTTTTAAAAAGCTTTATTTCCTTTTAAGTCCTACTTTAAAGAGTCCGTTTTAGCTTTCTTTAATACTAATAATATTAGTATAATTATCTTAGAAAAGTCTAATATAAACTTCTTATAATAGTTTATATATTTAATAAAGCTTTAGATTTCCTTAATATTTATAAGAATTAGCTAATCTTTAATTATAGAAATATTTTAAGAGTCTATTTTAATATAAAAAGGAGTAATTATATACCTTAAGAATTCTACTTTTTATATATAAAAGCTGCATTTCTTTAGTAAAATATATAAGCTAGCTTTTCTTAATACTTTTAGCACTGTATTAACTTCTTTATAGTATTGCTTTAGCGTATTAAATTATATAATAATATTATATAAATAAGCTATATAAAAACGGTCTAAGTAAGGATTTAATATACTATTAATTCTCTTTTAAAAGGTTACCGGTATATAATTTTATCTTAAAGGCATAACTAAAAATTCATAAAGTCTAGATTATGTTTATTATAGAATCTAGACGGCCACGCCCAGACTCCTTACTTTACTCTTAAAGAAGCCTTACGGAACCCCGCGATAAGAACGCCCGGAGTACGCACTATAAAGGCTCGCCTAAGAAGATATAACGAATATTACCGGTTAGACCCCGCTAAGGTTTCCGGGATATAACTATAAAGGGTTAGGAGCCTACTTAACTATAGTTTACGATATCTTTAACTATAGGAGATACTATAAAAACTATTAAGCGGATTCCGCTAGTATCTTTAAGGGATTTTTAAGGATTTCCGCGGGATATCTTAATTATAGTTTAACCCGTTTTTAACTATAAAAGCACCCTAGAAGATATAGGATAAACCTTACCGCGATTTTTAAGGGATATTTAAGGATATTTAAGGGATTTCCCTAACTATAGTTTATAGTATTTTTAACCGGGCTTATACTTAGTTTATTAAGCAATTTTATAAGGATATCTATAGTTTATTTTACGTACTATAGATAGTATAGTTAAAGATCCTTAAAATTAGCTTAAAGAACTAAGTATAAAGTAGCTAGCTATACCTTTAAGAATAAATAAGCTTTTTACTATTTCTAAACCTTTATATATATTTATATATAGTAATTAATTTATTATACCGGCTTAACCGGCGGTAATTAGTTTATAGTACCGGCCTTAATTAACGGTAATTAGTTTATAGTACCGGCCTTAACTAGTAGTAATTAATCCGCGCCTTATCCTTTTATCCTTATACTATAAAGCATAGTAAATAGTAGTAATTCCTACCTATTTAAACGGAAATCCCTTAAATATCTACTAAGCTAAGAGCGACTATATCGCACGATTAAGTACTTATTTTATAGGAAGTTAAATACTAAACGACATTTTCTTTAGTAAGAAGCTCCTATTAGCTTTTAAGTCTAACCTTAATAATAAGTACCTCTTCCTTAACGCGCTTATAATAAAACTTTAAGATAAGTAGGCCGTAAAAGCGGAAAAGGCCGCGGCTTATTAAGTATACCGGTTTAATAATCTCCTTTACCCCTTTTTAAGGTACTATACTATAATAGCTTATAAAGCTAAATAGAATATAGAATTAGTCTTACTTAGCTAAGCTAAGATTACTACCCTTTAAAAGGTAATTTACTTTTAAAATACTAATAAAGGATAAACTATAAAATAATAGAATCTATATAACTAAGTAAACTAAATTCGGTATTACTTAAACGGATTGATTATCCTTTAAATAAAAGAAGTAAAGATAAGCCGACCTTAAAACTATTTAGCTCCCCGCCCGCTAAATACCCTTTAAATTAAGCTTATAATAAAGTTACTCTTTCCTTAAGATAATAAGCTTAGCGGATATTTTTACCGCGTACTATTAATAAAGTTTAGCTTAAGGGCCTTAACCGGAAATCCGCTTTAAAGGATACTTAATAGTTTCTTAGTTTAGTATTACTATTTAGCTTTATCCGCTATAGCCGCGCTAATTAAAGCATTTTTAAGACTCTTAATTAATAAAAACGAACTTCCTATACTAAGGGCCTTATAGCGTACCGGATTTTAAGACGCGTATAAAACGGAAGGTTAAGCGCTTAGCGAGAGTATTAAGACTAAGACCTTAATAATAAGCAATAAAAACGCGGTAAGCGATACCCTTAGCGGGCTAAACCTATCTATACTAAGCGCGTAAATACTAAAACTAAGTATAGCTTTAAGCCCTTTAGTAAGAATAGTAGTAATATTAAACAAATAATTCCTTAGTCTCCTTTAAGTATTAAGAAAAGAAGATACGCTTACTAAGCTTTAAGAAAAACCTTAACTATAAGCTAAAGATATAAGGAGATTTAACTTATTAAGACCTTTAAAAGTATCCTTTAACGAAGTTTAAGAAGATAATAAGGCTAGTATATTTTAAGGAGTAAACCGTTTTATTAACTTTATCCGCTAAAACGCTAGTAAAGGCGAGGCCTATATAGATAAATTAGCTATTTAATTGCCCTCTTTCCTTTAAGGAAGTGCGGCGAAATAGTATTTTAAGGACTTTTCGGAACTATAATAAGAAGAACTTAGCGAGCTTAGTATCGGACTAAGCCGATAGATTTCCGCCTTATAAAAACGGTTCGGAATCCGCTTAAATATAGCGATATAAGCACTTAATAAAGAGCACTTTACTATCGAAGATATAGTAGTAAGATCTAACTTTAAGTCTTAGATATTACGCTTACGATATAAAGCTAAGGCTATGCTTTATTAGCTAAACTACCTAACTATAGTAATTTACTAAAAGCTAGACGTTTACTTATAAGAATCCTTATAACGTTTAGTAAAGAACGAGGATATTAATAGATAGATTAATAAATACGAGGAAATTCTTCTTTAGCTATAAGTTAAATATACTTAAGGATCTTAAAAGCACTTACTAGCGCGAAAGAAATAGGTCTAACTTATAAAAAGGCAAGGGCCGATTAGCTATACTTTATATATACTTAAAGGATAGTCCGGGACGCCCCGGCTATCTATTAAAGGCTTACCGGGATTAAAGGTTATGTTTTTAAACCGCTTAGTAAGGGCGGATATACCTTAAGCCTTATAGCGCTCGCTAAGTTAAAGAAGAAACCCGCTTAAATAGCTAAGAATATAAGTTAAGGTCCTTTAGCTTAAAAGAAAAGGGACTTTAAGGACTATACGCTCGCTAACGCTAAAGCTAAAATAAGTATACCCTATAACTAAGGAAGGAACTATAGTAAAGACTAACGACTATTTAAGGGATAAAGAGTACGATATAAAAAGAGCCTAGTTAGATACCGACGAAAGCTTAAAGGAAACTGCAATCTATACTATAGCAGACTTAATATAGGAGGCTAATAAAGCGTGCGGATTTTATAGTAAAGCATTCCCCTTAAAGAATAAGCTTTATTAATACGTTAAAGATAAACACCCCCTTAACCTTAACTAAGACGTTGCTATATAAAGACGTAGCTTAGTATAATAAGTAGTTATTTAAAAGCTATAAAGCGTTTAGATAGTTAAGGCTTCCCTTAACGTTTAGCTATTAAACCTTAATAAGCTATTACGATTTACTTATATATACTTATTAGTCTATAGAAAAAAAGGGCTTAAGATAAGCATTAAAGCTTATAAAGATACTAAGGTAAACTAAAGCTTTATTTAAGCTAACTTAGTAAAGACCTTTTAAGATATAATTATAAACTCCTCTTAACGAATTCTTATTTAAGAAGTAAGAAGAATAGCTACCGTTAAATAAGCGGAATTTACCGCTTATATACTAAGAAGGCTAAACGGTAGCCTTATAATCGTAAAAGTAAGGATCAGCGCTTAAATAGTAAAACGCTTAGCGGCTAATATATTACTTAGCTAAGACTTTTTAGTTCCTTATTAAAAGGACCTTATTAACTTTATATTAGTTTTACGGATTAAGGCCTATAAAGGGATTAAAGCTAAAGTTAAGATAGTCTAGCTAGGACTAGCGATATATAGATAGGTAATCTACTTAGTTACTTTAATAATTTTAGCTAGTTTTAGCTACGCCCTACCTATATAGGTCCGGGCGCCGCCGTTAAGGCGTAATATAATATTTTTCCCCGATAACCTTAAGCTCGCCCGGATAATAATATAGGATTATACGAGCTTTATAGCAATAAACTATTTTAAGGAACTACTAGTACTCCGCTAAGGCTAAAAGGTAAGGATAATTACGGACCTCGATAAGTAGTTTTAGCTATATAAGAAGGTCGACGCTACTACTCTTTTAGCGGAAGCCTTTATAGAAAATCCGGATAAAATAGACCTTACTAAAGACTTCTTATAAAAAGATCTTACTATAAACTCTAAACTCGGAATCGGCTAAACTAAGGACCTACTTAAACTTAGTACTAATAAGGGCGTCCGGATTTACGCTAAAGACTTAAAATACGCATTAAAAGTCTAAGATATCCTTTAATTATTTCCCCGCCTTTAAAAGGATAAGGGAGTAGTATATATAGACGAATCTAAATATATATATATTCCTTTAGTAAAAGGATAGTAATACTAATAAGTCGTATTAAAATTATACTTATTAAGCGATAAAGATAAAAAAGTAGTAAATATAATATTTAGCTAGCTAACCGCGTAAGGCCGATTAAAACGAGTTTATAAGCTAACTTTATTTACGGCGCTAGTGTTCGTAGTATAGAAGATAGTAAACGGAAAAGAAAAGGGATAAGTAGTCGTAGACTTACGGGGGATTAATACTATTATTACCCTAAATATATACTTAATGCCCCTTTAAAGCGATATAATTAAACGCCTTTAAGAAAAGAAGTTTATTAATATAGTAAACGTATAATCGTTTTTCTATTAGTTCTTAGTTTACTAAGACTACCGGGAAAGGTTTATAGTTATAAGCTATCGCGAACTAAAAAGATTACTAGTAATACTTATAGGCTTTAAGAACTCCCCGGTATATATTTAAAGGTTTATCGATAACGTCCTCCGTAGATACTAAAAATACGCGGCGGCCTATCTCGTAGATATTATTATCTACTTTAATATAGCCGAAGAATACCTTTAATATTTAAAGGCTATATTCCGCGCTTTTTATAACCGTAATATTACCTTATCTAGACTAAAGTCTTTCTTAGCGTACCTATCTATATAGCTCCTTAGATTTAAAGTAAACGCTATTAGCTTAATAAATATAGATAAACGCGTGCGAGCTTTAAGGGATATCGCGTTCTTAAAGAACCTTTAATAGCTTAAGAAATAGATTAGCCTTACCGGGTAGCTATGCTATATAGTCCCGCATTTCGCTAAGGAAGTCGACGTCTTATAAAAACGAAAGATAAAGCTGCTTTAAGTAGGATAGGAAGAAGGAGTCCCTTTAAAGGGCTAAGGATAGGCTTAATACGCCGCGAAAGCCGCTTTTTAGCCTACTCCGGAAAAAGAAAAGGCCTTTACGATTTTAACTAAGAAACTTACTAAGCCTTAGACGATTTACTACTTTAACCTCGCTTAATAACTATTTATTTAAATCGATATATCCCGAAAATGTTAAGTAACGGCTATAGCTTTTTACTTAAAAAAAGGCACGGAATAAGATAAAAAGACGCTACTAGCCTAGACTAAGGTCTAGCTTATTATCTACTTAAGCCGCGCCCTTTAAGGCGGAGAACCTTAATACTAGCTTACGGAACTTAAAGTAGCCGGTTTAGTATAAGCAGTATATAAGCTACGTACTATAGTACTATTTATAAAAACGCTATAAGTAGTTATCTTTACTAACTACGCGAGCACTTATAGAATTATATACTAAAAATCCTTATTTTCTACTAATATAAAATCTAACGATAAGCTAGTCCTCGCGTTTTAATACTTAAGCTAATTCCCGCTTAAAGTATGCTATATCCTAAGCGTTAAAAACGTCGTACCAGACGCGCTCTTACGTCTACCGCACTAAGATAATAGGCCGGTATCCTTAAACTAAGAAGGGGAATTAAAACGTATTTAAGAAGATAAGATAATAGACCGCGTGTTCCTTTACGCGGAAGTATTAATCGAATTGCCGCTCCGCTAAAAAATAATCGACGGATATACGGAAGATATATAATAAGTAAAAATTATAGCGCAGCTCGCCGATAAAGATAAGGTCCCCGGACTTTTATTCCTTTAGTCGTAAGGGTTGCTATACTTTATAGAGAACGATAGACGCTAAAGACTATATATCCTTAAACCTACGCTAAGAAGATTATCGAAAACGCCTACGCTAAATACTTTTATACCGGCCGCACCTATATATAATAAGACCTATTTAAAAGCTTCTTAATCTTATAGCTTAGTAGATATATAGACGAGGTTGTAGACGGCTATAATACCTACTACCGCAATTAAACTAACTAAAGTAAGACGCTAAGGCAGCTTATCCCGATTTAAAGCCCGCTAGTTTTATACTATATAATAGCAATAGACTTTATTACCGGGCTTTTAATAGTCTAAGCTAAACAATCCTTATAAAAAGATCCTATAAGGAACTTCTTTAATACCTTATTAACTATAACTAATAAATTCTTAAAAATATATCTCCTTATCTTAAGCAATAACTAGTTTATAGTAAAAGACTAAGTATAAGCGTTATATACCGAACTACTCCGCGCTAATTAAGGGATTTTAAAGGGGATAATCTCTAACTAAGATATAAAGTTTACCTTAGTATTTTAGCGGACCTTATAATAAGCCTTCGGATCGAAGCTTTTTATATTTACTACTTAGTACCCTTAAACCGATAGCTTATCGGAAAGGCGAAACTAAACCGTAGAAATCACGCTACGATTCTTTACCGCTAATTTCCCGGACCTATACTAAACTAATATACTAGTCGCCCTTTAGTTTAGCCTTAATAATTCCTTCTCCTTAGTAATTTACGCGGCCTTTTATAAGCTTATTATAAGGATAAAAATAGATAATAGCTTTTAGTTCCTTAATAACTACTTATACTTATAAAACTAAGAGGTCTTATAAAAAAAAGCTAAGTTAGCTATTGCTTATACTTAGGCCGCTATAAAGAATAGATATAATAAGAAATACCGCTTATTAAAATTTAAGCTTAGCGATTAAGTCTAGCTATAGCTCGGTAAAGGCTACTATATCGCGGATAGTAAACTAATAAAGCTTTAAGAAAGACGCACTAAGCTATTTAAAGTTACCGCTAAAGTAAGATAGCTTATATACTAGCTAGATATAAAAAGGTCCCTTAATATTTATTTAGTTGTTTTAGTAGTATAACTACGCTTAGCGGACGAGCTAGCTATACGCTTAAGACTAATTTAAGATAAAGGAATACCTTACTTAAATAAGTAAGAAGTAAAATAAATCCTATAAAGCCGTATAATAAAGAAAAGCGGCGGAAAGCTAAAAAAAGAGTTCCTTATAGCTTAAAAAGGCTAGCTAAGTAGCTATAACTTATAGGTAAATAAAAAAGCGGTCTTCTTACTAAAGATTATAAAAGCCTTCGAAAAAGCATAAAAGAAGTTAGCTACTTAAGTAGTTTAAATAAGAGCATAACGCGCGGCCTTTATAACTTAATATAAAACTCTTTAACTAAGAGAATTAAGCGTTTAGGCCTAAGTATAAGGCCTAAAAGCTACTATAAGTTATAAGAAACTATAACTTATTATGCTTAAGGTAATTAGTTATTTTAATAATAATATACCGCCGTTTACCTTAAGTAATAAGGCCCTTTTAGCCTTATAGTATACCTATTTATATTCTCTCCGCCGCTCGCCCTCTTTCCTTTCCTTTCTTTTTTTTATAACTATATTTCCTTTTACCGCTAGCTATAGCCCGCCGCACCTTACTTACTCCTATATATATAACCTTCTTTACCTTAAGCTTATAATCCTTATACTCTTATTTTAAGTCCTTTTATCGTTTAACGTCTCTTATAGCTAAGACTAGCTATTTTATAACTACTTCTTTAGCCCGCTTTCCCGCAAGCCCTTATACTTTTAATATAAAGGATATAAATAAGCTCTTAAGCTCTATAGAAATAAGGCGGCTATCCTTTATAGCCTTAAGTCCTTTAGCGAGAGTTAAAACCTCTAAGTTTAAGCTTCCGTATAAACCTACGCCGCCTTCCGTAGCCGCGCTTAAGCTAATAGATTTAACTTAAACTATAGTACTATAAGGGATAGCCTATACTACCCTCTTTAAACACTTAACTTAAACGACTTACCTTATAGCCTTATACTATAGCGAGGTTTAAATAGCCGGTTTCGCGGCAACTTAGCTATACCTCCTACTTAGCTCTTACCGTTTAAAAGCCCCCGCCGCCTATATATCTTTTAAGGCGTAGCCGGAAATCTTTATTAGCGGAATAACTAGCTAATACTTAACGCCTTAAAGTTAGCTAACCTCGCTATAGTCTTAAGATCTATAGTAGCCGCTATAGCTAGCGGAAACCCGCTTTAGCTAAATAACTAAAATAACGTCCGCGCTATCTTTAATTATATATTTAAAGCTTAGTTTAACTAGTTTATAGCCGGGTTTATAGCGGCGTCTTAAGCTATTATAGCTAAAACCCTATCTCGCTTTATATGCGGTTTAGCCTATACTATAAAATCCCCTTCTTAGCTTATAGCCGCTATAAGCCTTAAGAACCTATTTAGTCCCGCTTAGCGAACGCTCTTTCCGCTTACCGCTACGCTTAGCCCGGCTATATAAAGGCGTATAAGCGCCTTACTATAGTCTATCCGCCGTCCCTCCTTAACTAAAGGAGATAGCGATAACTAGCCTCGCGATATATTCTGCCGCCCGATCTTATAAAAGCCGCTAGTAGTAACTAATATAATCCTTAATAAACCCGGCTTTATAGGCCTATACTCCGGCGATAAGATTATAATAATTAGGAGTTTCCGCCTAGCTATAAACTACGCTAAGTTCTACTTATAGGCCCGTAAAGAGTCTAAACGCTACTTAACTTTAACCTAAGTAATAAAGTTCTTAGGCTTCGATATCCGCTTTATTAGCCGCACTAACTACGCGCTTTATATTCTTGCCCTTAAGGCCCCCTCCGTATAGAGGTTTTTTAAGACTATTAAGCACGTTTAAAACCTTAAGAGCGAGGAGTTAAGCATTAAAGCTATTAAGGACCTCGTTACCTGCTTTTAAGCGGGAATATAGATATTCGATACCCCGGTGCTAACTATACTTATTAATATTAGCGGGATAGCCTACCTTTACCTTAATACCTTCTTAGTAGCTAGATACGCATTAATCGGCGGAAAGGTATAAGTAATAGCGCTATATAAGAAGGATAATAAGTTAGAAAGCCCGGCGATAAAGAGTAGGGGATAACTATAATAGCGGTAGTAAGTAAGATATAATATCTCGCTTATAAGCGGCTTATAAGGCTAATAAGTAAAACGGGAGACTTAGCGGAGGATTAAAACGGCGTAGGAAAGGTAAGTAAGATAATAATATAAGATAAAGCCTAAATAAAGCTAGTCTTTTATAATATATCCCGCTAAGGAACTTAAGTATTCCCCGGCGTGGAGACTTTTTACTACTTAATAAAGGCCCGAATATACGCCTTAAAGGAGAGTCGGAAAACTTTATTATAAGTTTTAGCTAAACGTACTAATCGTCTTAATAAGGACGAAGCCGCACGACTAAATATAAGGTAAGGATCTACGATAAAGCCGCTTACTAACTATCTTAAGCTACCCGGCTACTATTAGCTAAATAGGCCGAAAAAACTATTAAAAGGATAAGGACAGCGCACTACTAATACGGTATAAAGACGCTACTACGAAGCTATTACTTAGTAACCCCTTTACTTTATCCATACTTTAAACCGATAAGGATATTAGCTTTTCTTTCTTACTTAAAGGAGTTATTACGGAATCTAAATAGCTACGCTTAAACTCTTTACTTTACTCTTAAGGAAGCCTTATAAAACCCCGCGATAAGAACGCTTAAAGCACGCACTATAAAGGCTTGCTTAAGGAGATACGACGAATATTACTAATCGGACCTTACTAAGGTTTCCGGAATATAACTATAGAGGGTTAGGAGCCTACTTAACTATAATTTACGATATTTTTAACTATAGGAGATACTATAAAAACTATTAAGCGGATTCTGTTAGTATTTTTAAGGGATTTTTAGGGATTTCCGCGGGATATCTTAACTATAGTTCGACCTATTTTTAACTATAAAAGCACCCCGAAAGATATAGGATAAACCTTACCGCGATTTTTAAGGGATATTTAAGGATATTTAAGGGATTTCCCCGACTATAGTCTATAGTATTTTTAACCGGGCTTATATTTAGTTTATTAAGCGATTTTAAAAGGATATCTACGGTTTATTCTATATACTATAGATAGTATAGTTAGAGATCTTTAGAATTAGCTTAAAGAACTAAGTATAAAGTAGCTAGCTATGCCTTTAAGAATAGATAAGCTTTTTACTATTTTTAAACCCCTTATATATGTTTATATACGGTAATTAGTCCGTTATACCGGCTTAACCGGCGGTAATTAGTCTATAGTACCGGCCTTAACCGGTGGTAATTAGTCCGTAGTACCGGCCTTAACCGGCGGTAATTAGTCCGCGCCTTATCCCCTTATCCTTATGCTATAAGGCGTAGCAATGTTTTAAAAGCTATTTTTAATTCGTCTCCTTCTTTAATATATATTTTGCTATAAGTAGATTTAAGGTTAACCTTAGTATACTACTACTTAAAACCTAATCTATTTCTTATTTCGCTTATAAGAGGTAATAAAGTCCGGTCTTTTATCGTATTATTATTTATCTCTTTAAAATTAATAGAAAGTTTAGTTTTTTCTTTATCTTTACTATTCTTTAAAGCAAATAGTATAAAAGCTTTATACTTTAATTTAGACTCTTTAATATACCCTTTTTTTAAGTTTTTATCGATATATTCTTTTAATAACTTTAAATGCTTCTTATTTAAGTTATATATTTTTTAGCATCTAAGCTTAAAGCCTTCTTTTAACTTAATTTCGTAATACGAACTACCTTATAGAAGTAGCCTATCTTTAAGTAGCGGCGTAAATATTTCGAAATATCTCTTTAGTATATTTCTAAGTATTTTTAAATAATAATCCTAAAGGTGTTTTAAATTAATAATACCTTTTAAACGTCTTATATACTATATTCGCTCTTTAGGGTGCTCTAAATTAACAGTACCTTCTAAATACTATAAGCTATTCTTATATATCTTATTCTTAATCTTTCTCTTATTCCGTTTTTTCTTAATCTTATCTTTCTACTTAAGGTATTACTGCTTAATATCCTTTAAGGTATTAAATAGAGTTTCTTTTAATAAATTATAAGTAGCTTTATAATTATCTTTAAGGCTTTTAGTTTTTTTTTAGTAAGGTTTAGCGTTGTTTTTGCTTGTATTATACTCGTCGTAGTTATATTATATTTAGTTATACTAAGTATCTTATTATTTTTCGTTACGATATCTATTAATGCGATATTTATATCTATATAGGAAGCTTTATTATCCTTATTATTACTATTTCTTATATAGCTATCGTTAAGTATTGCCGTATTTAAATTCTTTTAAGGTTTCGTTTTAAGCTCGTCTTTTATTAAACTAAAAAGAGGAATATTTAAAGTATCGTCTTTAAAACTTAAAAGGCCTTTATACTAATCTATTATAAGTTTATATTTCTATAAAAAGGGTAGTCTTAATATAATATTATAGCTAAAATAGCTAAGACGTTAAAGGAATCTTTAAAGTTATAAATCCTAATTATATACTTAAAAGGATTAGTTTTAAGTATAATCTTACTATTATTATACTTAAAGGGTAATCCTTTTGCTAAAAGAAGTATATAAGGCTTGTTATTTTTCTATAATATAATTCTAAACGATTTACTATTATAGGGGAAAAATAGCTACTTATCGTACTGCAATCTACTAATACGTTAAGGCGATATCCTTAAATATTTAATAAAAGGGTTATTTTTATACTTCGAGAATTATTATTTAATATAAGTAAGTTCTTTTTACTAATAAATAGCTTTATTATTCCTAGGCTTATTAGTTTTTTACCTCGTTTACCGACTTGTTAGTAAATCTTAATTCCGTTTATAATACTAAGGATCTTAGTCCTTTTCTTAGAACTAATCTATCTAAGTTACTAAGCTTCTTAATAGCTTTAAAAACTAAATCTTTAATAATAGTATAATCTTTTATTATTGTATTATTAATAAAAACTTCTTTAGTACAAATTATCTTCTTATATCGTTTAAGGTTATTATGCTTATTTAACTACGTTTTTAGCTAGTTTTTAAGCATATCTTTTAAGAATCGTTCTGCTTTTAATAGTATATCTAAATTATAATTCTTATTACGAGGATTATAATTAGTCTTAAAATACTTAATATATTGTCTAGACGTATCTTTAATAGCTAGATTTAAGAATTCTCAATCTTCTTTAAGCTTATCTACTAACTTATCGTTCTTTTCCTTAAGATCGTCTTTATCTTAAATTAGATTAATAATATTTATAAAAAGAGATATATAATCTTCTTTTAGCTTAACGATTTTACTTGTTAATATTAAGTTACTATCTTAAAGGTTTTTAATAGTTGTTTCGTTATACTACTTTAAGAGTAAAAGTTATTAAATTTTAATCCGGTTATTAGTATTTTCTTATAAAGGTTCCTCTTTATTGGCTTTAATATCCTCCTTTAGGTTTTCTATAAAAACCTTAGTATTAATAGTAAGTTCCTTAATCGTTATAGCGGGTTTATTAAAAGTCTTCCTTAATTTAAGAAACTATCCGCTTCCTTACTTATCTAAAAGGTATATAAGGCAGTTGTCTATATAGCATTTAGTTTAAGATAGCTACTTATACGCCCTATTCTTAATAGTAATAACTATATTTAGATATTTTATAAAAAGAGCGTAAAGCCTATTACTATTAAGCTATATCGTCTCTCTTTATAACTACCGGTATTTACTTTAATAGTTATAACTTATAACTAGCAGTATTTACTTTATTAGTTACTTCTTTATATTTCTTAGTATTTACTTTACTGAATATTAATACTTTTAGTACTTAAGATTACTAAATAAATAGCGTTTCCGTTATATATAGGGAAATTAAGGCCGAAGAAAGCTTCTTTTACTAAAAAAGGGGTAATAGTTATAGTTTATAAAGGGCTTTTACTAGCCGTAATACGTATTTAAGTATTTTAAATCTATCTAGGAAATAAACGTAGATCTTTTTATTAAGGTCTATATTAGTCAATACGTTAATTATATTTAGGGATTCGGTCTCGAGGTTAAGTTTTGCTACTATAGCTATAAGAATATAAAGATTCCTTACTATTTCAGTAGCTATATAAGTTTCTTTATTATTATAAGGCTATAGGTCTTAATATATATAAAGGCGGGCCTTAAATCTTTATAGATATCCGTGCTTATTAAATTTATAAGTAAAATTCTAAGCTAAAGGCAAGTGTTAAGTAGTTGCTAAATTTTAAGGCGTATAATTAAAGAAGGTCTTCCTTTTAAATAAAGATTTCTACTTTACTTTTCTAGCAACTTCGAATTTTCTACTAAATCGGTGCGTTACTAAGTCCGACTGAAATTAAGGGAGGGGCGATAAATCTTTACTATATATCTTCTTTTTCTAAAAAGCGTGGAAAGAAGCGTTAAATATAGCTTATAAAAGTTATAAGGAAGAGGGCGGTAAAAGGCAGTAAAAGCAGTATAAATCCCTATATATCGGGAAGCTTAAGAAGGCTAAGAAAAAGGCTTCTATAAATCTTATATATCGTCTTAGTCTTTCAATGTGTTTTCCGCTGCGGGAATATTAGTTATGCCGTCGAAATTAACACTTTAAGGTGGGTGGCTTAAAAGATCGATTTAAAAGATATTTCGTTATGTGTTTTTATTAAAAAAACGATTATCGGAAAACGCCTCTTTAAGGCTTCCTAATAGTACATTTTGTATATTTATAACATTAAGTTTATGGCGAGGAATTTGGAGTTAGAGGCTGCGTGTTAATAAGAGGATTCGACTTCGTTATTTTTATCGCGTCTTGCCATTAAATTTCGTCACATTAAAAATCGTCGTATATAGCATTGTTATAATCTATAATATATAGTTAGAGTACGTGTTTCTTAGTTAATGCGGGGTCTTACGTTAGTACCGTCTTTATAAAGAAAGACTACTCGTTAAAAATAACGTCTTATACCCTCCGAACCTCTTATTAAGAAAGGATAAAAATTCGATAGATATTAGTAAAATCGTAGCCGACTAAAAGACCGACTTCTACATATTTCTTAAGCTTAAGGTCTCTTTTTGCGGTGTTTTTAAGAGCCTTTATTATTAAAGAGTAAGCTTTATAGCCGTATATATAAATAGTAAAAAGATTAAGGGAAAGAGGGAGAATTCCCTTGCTATTCCTTATAAGCTAGGATTATAGTTTCTTGGTAGGGGAAGTCTAAGGACCTTAAGGAGTCTTTTAAGACGTCTTATTATAGAGGAAAGTAGCTATTTTCTAGATTTCCGGCTAAAGAGTAATAAGTAAATTCGAGGAAATTCGCATCGTACGGGCCTTCGAGGAAATTACCCCCTTAGCACGCTCTATAAAGCCGTTTAAGGCTAGTATATAAGGTGTAGAAGGTTCGTTAATAATCCCTTATTTTATAATAAATTCCTAGTATTCTTTTTATAAGGCTTTATCGTTATCCTTATAAACTTTGCAAATAGTAAGGTTAAATTGCCTCCCTATAAAGCTTTAAAAACTAGTAAGGCAGTCGAGAAGCTCTTTTAATATTAAATTCGGAAGGGCGTTAAAGAAAATTAAGTTAGTAAAATCGTCCTTAATAAAGAAAGCAACCTTCTTCTTATTATAAAAATGCGGTAGCGAAAAAAGGTCGTAAAAATCCGATAAAAAGGCCTCGTAGCCTTTATAGCTAGTTATATACATAATATTATTCTCTTCGCTTTCCCGGGCCTATAAGGCTCGTAGTTAAGGATAGTAAAAGACGTAAAAATAGATATACCTTTACTAAAAAGGGTTTTTCGCAACGCCTACTAGTTAAGTTGCCTTAGTCTCTTATACTAAAGCTAAAAAGTAGAGGAAGACGTAGTCGTAGTAAGTTCTTTCTTTTCTTCCGTTAAAGAAGAAAAAGAAAATGAAGAAGAGGAAAAAGAAGATAAAGAAGAAATTAAGGTAAAAAAGAAGCTACTTAAATTTTATCATATTTAATAACGTATTAATTATATAATAGCTATATTTTATAGACTTCCTTAATAGTAGTAGAAATACTGCCTATTTAAGGATCTTAGTAGATTTTTACTTATTATAATTTTAATAAGGAAGTAACGCTTATATAAAAAATCAGTATAAAAGCAACGTAATTCAACGAAAATAATCCGGTTAAAATTTGCAAAAAGGCGGTGCCGTATCTAAGGATTTAAGACTTTCCGGAGCTAGCTAAGGCTAAGGCTTACGTTAGTATATAATTTAAAAAGCGGTCTTAGGCGTTGTAAATATACCTATCTAATCCGCATTTAAGGATAAATAAGTTTTTTAATAAGTATATCTATCCGGGTACCTATAATATAGTAAGAGGGGCCGTTTTAGCTACGGCTGCGGCCTATACTAAAGTATCTATTAAATCCGGGTTTTCCGAGGATTTAAAATCCGATAAAAGATTTACGGAGGTGGATTTATATTTCTCAGCCTTACGAAAGGCGTTTTCGACCGAGGCTTAATTACGAGGGGTAGTAAGGAATTTATCGAATGTTTTTTAGATTTCTTTAATCGGTTTCTAGCCCTTTAGTTTTATTTCTTTGTTATAATAAAAACAGTTTACGTAATAATACCGTTTCTTATAAAGGCAAAAAGGCAATAAAGGGGCCGAAGAGGAAGAAAAGTCTTTAAAAGAGTGGCCTTAGAAAGTAGTAAAGAAAGTAGATTTTGATTTCTTTATTGATTTTATAGCTTATTGCCTTTCGAAAATCTCTGAAATTTTAATACCGTTTAAAAAAATCTCCTACCACCCGTTTTTATTCTATCTCGCTTCGTTGTCTATTCGGTTGATTAAATAATTAGTAAAGGAGCTATTAAGGCTAAAAATAGCCTTTAGAAAGCTCTGTGTAGGGCGTAGGCCTTATACCTCCGGAAGCTACGTTCTTTTAATATCCGTAAGGGCCTTTTACTAATTTATAATCCAAGTAGCTAAGTTAGTTCGATCCGGTAAAGATAAAATCCTTTGAAATTTAATAAGGACTTCTTTTTCCTTATTCTATAAAGAGGGCTATACCTGTCTTTATAGTAAGAAAAGCTTAGTAAGAACGTTATAATTGTTTGTTTACAATCATAGAATAGTAATTTCCGATATTCTTTATAATATATTGCTATAAAGTAAAAAGGGCCTTTTATTAGTCTTTATAGCTTTATAAATTAGTTTAATACCTTAAGTAAAGGAACTTATAAGTTTTTAAATTATTAATAAAAAGGTTAGTAATTTCTTTTGCTTAAAGATTTCCTTATAAGACTAAGGGTTTCTTAGAAAGCTGCAAAAGGGGCTTTTTCGAGGCAGCTAAAGGATCGATTTAATCCTAAATTCCGTAGGAAGTAGCGTATTTTTAAATCGTTAAAATCCAACGCTCTTAGTTAAAAGGGCTATTAAGGGTAGTTCCCTTTAAAGAGCTTGTAAACTTTGTTATTTTAATAAAGGGGGGAAAAGAGTAAATAAGACGGCGAAAATAAGATACCTTTATAAGTAATTTTCTATAGGGAGAGCATTTTTTACTCTTAAAGGGCGTAATTAACTAGCAAGGAGGTAATAAAATAAGGGTACTATAATAACTTATTTTTTCTCTTATGCGCAGTAAAAGAGATCTAGTCTTATTACTTTAAAACGTAGAGAAGGCCTATTCGGGGCATTTAGTAAGAGAGTAATTTATATAAAGAGAATTAGCTCGTTGATAAAAAGTAAGAATAAGTAACGAGGTAGTAAAGCTCTTATTTTATAATTTAAGTAGCTATCTAATAGCCTATATATAATAAGAAGTGATTTAAAATAAGTAAGGCAATAATAAATAGTCTAATAAATAATAATAAATAATAAATAGTTCTTATTAAAGAGGAGGTCTATAAAAGGTCCGTATACTAAAGGGTAAAATAGCCTTTAGTCTATACGTAGCTGAAAAATCAAGGGAAGCCTTAAAGAGGCTAAAATTAAAGGAAGCTTTAAAGAGGCTCGTGCTTTGTGCTAAGAAGCCTTAAGGAGGCTCGTACTATAGCTGCTACTACTACTACTACTACTACTACTACTACTACTACTACTACTACTACTACGACTATTACTACTACTATTATTACTGCTGCTATTATTACTACTATATTAAGGAATAGATATAATAAAATTTAATATAACATAGAAAATTACTTACTTAAAAATACTTTATAAAAGCTCATATTGCAATTATACTATTAAAAGCTTTTAAATAAAACCTTTAGCAATTTTTATTAATATCTTTTTAGCAGAAGAAAGCTATATTAATCTTAGCGTTATATAAAATGCTTAATATGTCTTAAGCTAAAAGTGCTTTATATTATAAAAGGTTCTGCTTAAGAGTTTATTATATGGCGGTTTAAAAGCTATAAATGCTATATATAAAAGGATTAATTAAAGGCTTACTATTATAATAATCCTAAGTAATATAAAAATCCTACTTTTAGTTAGTAGCTTTATTAATAGCTTTATTAGCGGTAGCTTTATTAACAGCTTTAATATATAAGACTATTATAACAAGGCAAAAAAAAAGAAATTAAGCTTTTATATAAAAGGTTTCTATAGCTTAACGCTTATAAAGGCTTATTATAAGCTACGATCGTATATAAAAAGAACTTAAGTATTATAGAACGTAAGATATAAGCGTCCCGGCTACTTATATATTAGCATATAGGATGTAAGTATATAGACGATAATTAGCATCCCGACCCTTTACTAAGGCTAGGGCGAGACCCTTTAGCAGTATAGTATTATCGTACTATTTCTCTATAGTAAATATTAAGAATTCCTCTGACGTAGGTTTAATCCCCGTATAAGAAAGTAGACTTATAAGTCCGTACGGAAATAAGGCTCCCCTTAAGCGCATATAATAATATAAGCGTGCGCAGCTTCTAGCTACCGGCTTAATAAACTAAGAAAGTCCTATCTTATAGATAATAAGGACGTTATTATCTTTCCTTTTAAGGTAGTAATTATTATATAACGTAAGATATAAATATCCTAGCTACTTATATTTTAGTATATAAAATATAAGTATATAAACGATAATTAGCGTCCCAACCTTTAACTAAGGCCGGGGCGAGACTATTTAGCAGTATAATATTATCGCACTATTTCTCTATAGTAAATAGTAGGAATTTCTTTAGTATAGGTTCGATCTTTACGTAAAAAAGTAGACCTAAAAGTCTATACGGAAATAAGGCTCGCCTTAAGCGCACGTAATAATATTAGCGTGCGTAGCTTCTAGCTACTAGCTTAATAAACTAAGGAGGTCCCGTCTTATAATAATAAGGACGTTATTACCTTTCCTTTTAAGGCGGTAATTATTATAGAACGTAAGATATAAACGTCCCGGCTACTTAAATATTAATATATAAGATATAAGTATATAGACGATAATTAGCATCCCGACTTTTAACTAAGGCCGGGGCGAGACCTTTTAGCAGTGTGGTATTATTATATTGTTTCTCCTTAGTATTAAGTTATAAGCGTAATACTATTAATATCTTAATTTTTTAAACTTGACTGCTTTATAATATATAGCCGCTTTATTTTTATAAAAAAGGCTTTAAATAAAGTTATATACTTTATTATAAGTTATATACTTTATTTTAAGTTATAAAGCTTTAAAAGGGCAGTAAAAGCGGGATTTATAAGATATTATAAGTAATAAAAGCATCGTCGCCTTAAAGTATAAAAGCATT
Source organism: Ophiocordyceps robertsii (assembly GCA_027405785.1). Taxonomy (NCBI): domain Eukaryota; kingdom Fungi; phylum Ascomycota; class Sordariomycetes; order Hypocreales; family Ophiocordycipitaceae; genus Ophiocordyceps; species Ophiocordyceps robertsii. The sequence goes on along the minus strand of JAPEBW010000396.1, from coordinate 12,520 downwards.
AAGAAAAAAGAAAAAAGTTTATTATAGTGCTAGTAATAGCTTTAAACTTTATATATATAGTTTATATATATAAGTTACTTTACTTTATATATAGGCTATATATATAAGCTATTATATATATAGGCGCGGGCATTTAAAGGGTATAAGTACTTACTAAGCGTAGGTACTATAAGTAAGTAAGGCAGGCTAGTATTAATACGTATTTTAAAAATAAGGCGTAAAAATAAATAGTAATATATATATATATATAAATAGTAATATATATATTTATATAAATAGTAATATATATAAATATAAAGAGTAATATATATATTTTTATATATATATAATAATACTTTTAATTAATAAACTAAGTTTTAAAAAAGCAGTTAAGATATTTTATTTTCAAATACTTATTAGTATATATAAATTATACTAAAAATATATAAGAAGAATGAAAATAAATTTAAAATTATTAGCAACTTAATTAAAATAGTATTATATTATAGCTTAAAAGTTTAAAAGTTTTAATAAATTATAATTATATAAGCTACTTTATAAAAGAACTTTTCTTAAGTTTAATACGTACTTAAAGTAAGTATAAATTATATTTAAAGCTTTATTAATAATAATAATCAATATTATAGTACTAGCTCCTTTTTAGAAAAACACCACTTTTTTTATATTAAGTAATTTTAAGGTGTTATAAAAGTATTATTTATTAGATATTAAGCAAAGCTATTATAAAAATAAGAAACGTTAACAAAACTAATACTGTTTCTTTATTATAATAATAAGTAATATAAAGGTTATTTTACTATATAGAATTTAAAACTAAATTATGGCTAAAAAAAGCAAAAAGGTAAATTTATATGAAAAAAATCATTTAATACTTGTTTATAACTATTAAATAACCTTTTCTTATCTATATTAATAAATTAAACTATAACCTATAATTTATAAAACTAACAAAGTTATTTCCTACTCTTTTTTATTTATAAGATTCTTTTTCCCTATTAATATAATATAGAATGTTTAACTATAAAAGTATTTAAAAACATAAAATATAAAGATAATATATATTAATTAAATAATAAATATAACTAATTTATACCTTAGTAGCCTTTTTAACTTAATATACTTAGTATAAAAGTAATAATAACAAAAGGTCTATATATATATTATAGTAAAAAACCTTTACTTTTATTAAAAATAAAACAAGGCGCTAAATAAAAGCTAAACTTATAACTATATAAAGATTAAAATAGCATAGTATTAAGTAAGTAAGTAGCTATAAGTAAGAGAATTATAAAGGTATAAAGAGTATATAAAAAGAAAAAGAATTAACTAAATTATACAAAGGTTAATAATAAAAAGTATGACTAAATATATATATTTATGCCTTTCTTTATACTTATACCTTCTTTATAAAATATGTACTAATACTAAACCCTTTTATATATTTATACTACGCCTGTTTAATAAGTACTTATAGTTTTGAAACACTTACTCTTACTTATACTTATATATATAGCTTATATATACAACCTAAAGATGTAGCTTTAATATATAGCTAATATTATATATTTATATATATATACAAATATATATATTAGTTTATAGCTATCGCTAGTATTATATTAAACTTTATTTTCTTATTACTTTTTTCCTAAAAAAGCAATTAAACAAAACTTATAATGCTTTTAGTATCTATAAAGAATATAACTACATAGTTTAACTTTTATTATAGTAGGTTAATAAAAGTTACGATTAGATCTAAGTATAAGTACGGGTATAAGTCCCGCTACCAAGACTATATTCCTTATTTTCTTAGGAAAGCATAGCTAAAAGAAATATAAAAAAAGCCTTACTAAATGGAAAATTAGAAGAGGTACATAGTTAGAATTTTCTAATATTTAATATATTACCTATTTATATTAATAATAGCTTAAAGCCGACAAGGCATTGATAATACGAGGCTTTTTAACGCATTATCTTTAAGCTCTTCCTAAACCTTAATTGCAGCATTATATAGCAATTCCCGTATATAAAATTTAGTTAGTAATAACGAGAGAATCAGATGTCGCTTATAGATCCGCTCTTTAAGTATTTTCTATAGATTTTTAATAGGAATAAGATTAAGTAAGTACGGAGGCTAGTCTACGGATACTACTTTATTTTCTTAAAGGAAATTGCGAAGCTAGCTTTAAACTATACGGCTTATATATATAAGGCTATTATCTTAAATAAAGCTATAATTAAGCTTAAGAATTGTTAGGAGGGCTTTAGTAAAGTAAGATTAAATAACGCGGCTTATAACGCCTTTACAGGCTAAAGCTAGGTCTTAGAGGAGGGCTATAAGGGAAGTTTGCCTATTATAGCAAAACGCGCCTTAAAATATCTAGGTATCTCTCTTAAGCTTTCCTTAAGGCTATATATTATCCTATAAAAGTCTCTCTCCTTTAGTAGTATTAATAAAGGCCTAAAGAAGGTTAAAGTCTTATATATATATTTTTAGATTATCTATACTTAGCCCTCCCTTTCCTTATATATAATTAAGGTCTTATTAAAGAAGACCTAGCGTTTCTACGCCTTTTAAGGAAAATTAATATAGCCCCTCGTAAAGAGAAGCCTTTTTTAAGCAGCTTCTTAAATTAATTTAAGCTATCGGAGCGCTTTAAAGTATATTATATCTTTTCGTTTAAGGTATTAAGTTAAAATAATTAGTATATAGTTAATTTGTGTGTTTAGGATAATCTAACGAAGAAAGATAAAAGGGTTATTTACGATATATTAAAATACATCCCTTTTATCGCGGTTTAAGAGCTTCTTTAGACGTTTAAGGCGAGGGTTATTAGCTATACTAATATAAGACGCGTAGCGCGACGAGATGTTAAAGATACTTCTAAGAGATATCCTTTCTTAAAGGGCAATAATACGGGTAGGGGTACCCGACTTATAAATTATTATAATCATTAAGCGCTTATAAGGTAAATAATAATATCGCTAGCTTATTGCGGGCAGAATTAAAGAAGTTATAGCCGATTAAAGTTATAATACATATTTTATTAATATCGCGTATGTAGTATAAGACGCGAATTTAATCGTAACTTTTATAGACTTCCTATACCTCGTTTAAGCTTTAAACTTATAATGTATTATATTACTTTATTTAAAGGTTTTATTTTAATAAGAATAAAGCTATTATTAAGTGGTTAAAGGTATATAAACAAGATATTAATCAGATTTCCTGAAAAATATAAGTTTTCTTTATATATAATTATAACTTATAGAAATCTTTTATTAATATAAAGCTATATAAGTCTTTTACTTAAAAGTTTAATTACTTATATAACCTTATTATAATAGACTCTTTTAAAAAAAAAGCTTTAAAGTAGGATTTTTAAGTTACTAAAGCTTATTAAAACTTAAAGCTTTCTTAAAATGCTATATTATATAATATTTCCTAAAAGTATACTATTAAATAGTAAACGCTTAAGAAAAACGTCTTAAAATATCAAGCGCTACTAGCATTAGCGATCCCTATATCCTATAAGATACTAAGCTTATTATAGTATTTCTTTACCTTTAAAATATTTCTAATAATTGTTAAAAGCTTTTTTTAAAAACTTTAAATAATAAGACAGTTAAATAAGCGTTTAATAAGTATCTTTAAGTAAGAAAGTTTTTTTATTATATTTAATTTAACTTATATAATACAAATAAGAATTAAGGCCTACTTTAAACCTACTTATAATACTAAAAGATATAAAAATAATTCTCTTAAGTTTTAAGCCTTCTTAAATAGATAAAACTAACCGCTTTAAGCTTTTTCTTTTTTAAGATAATAAAGTTATTAATTAAGAGTCTTTAGTTAAGTTAAAGAAAGTAAACGACTCTTTTATAAACATACGTTAAAATATAGGTATAAGCTATATTAAATAAAAAAGGCTTTAAAAAGAAAAACCTTTAAATTATTAAGCATTAAATACTTTTAGTATAATTAAGTAAGAAATTCTACTTTTATCTTTCTTTATATATTTTAGGTATAGCTCTTAGTATAATTAATATACTGTTTAGTCTTTCTTATTTAATAAATAAGATACTAAGTATGCTTTCTTAGCTTCTTTTATTCTAAATCTTTTTCTTTTTAATATCTTAATTAAAAAGTATTTTTAATAATTTTATAGCTTAAATCTTTTATATGTTTTAAAAAGGTTAAAAGATACCTTATATTTTAATAATAGTTAGCTTAGCTTAAACTTATAATACCGCTTTTAATAGTTTAATCTCTTTTGTTTTAGTTTTATCGCTTATAACTTTCTTTTTATCCTTACTATAAGTTTTATTATTATTAATACCTGAAGTACTACTAAAATACTTTTATACTTAGGGGCTTAAGTACTAATCTAAGTAGAAAATTTATAGTAAAAAGAAGGGGAAAAATACTTAGTTTATAAAAATAAACTAAATAAAGTAAAGGATATTATTAAATTTATTCCTCCTTAATATAGTAGTAAATACGCTATTACGCATAGTAGTAGCAGTAGTAGTAATAGTAGTGGTAATAATAGTAGTAGTAATAGTAGTAGTAATACTAAAAGTAGTAGGAGCCCTTTTATAGCTTCCTTTAATTTCGGCCTCCTTAAAGCTTCCCTTAAATCTTTAGCTACGTATAGACTTATAGGCTATGTACCGTTTAATTTAGTATATAATTAAGGAGCAAATAGGTGTAGAAGAGAGCAGGCTTATAGCTACGAGTAAGGTAATTTTAAAGATGTAAAGAGTGTGCGAAAAGGTAAAGAAATAAGTAAGATATATATATATAAGGTTAATAATATATTTAAGGTGAAGGGGGGACTAAGGCCTCCTTATATAGACAATTCCTAAGCTATAAGTAACTAAAGTAATTTAGAAAAGAGCCCCTTGTCTTACGCAGTTATGCATAGTAGGCTAATAGCTAGTATTAAGTTAATATTGTATATATAGGCCTAGGGATTAATTCCGCAAGGAATACGAGGTGGCGCAGCGACTTAGGACGGATTATGCATATAGTCTCTACATATACCTCTTCCTAATCTACTTATGTCTTGCTTATATATACGTAGAATAATATAAGAAAAGATATATAGTATATAGAATTGTATAGCGGATTTAATGTGTATTTTAGCGTATTTATGTTATATGTTATTTATGCTATATTTAGCCTATAAGCTGCGGGAGAGTACTTTTTACTCCCTTATAGCCTCCCTTAAAAGGTACTTATAGTATATAAGTACGCTTTAAACATACTAACTAAAGTAAAGTAAAAAACCTTAAAATAAGGAAAAATCCTTTTTTTATAGCTTAAAAAAACCTATTTTTATAGGAAAAAACTTAAAGCTTTTAATCTTTCTTAAAGAGAAAAACTTATTATTTATTTAAGTTAAACCTCTTTCTTTTATTATTAAAGGAAAACCTTTATAAAGGTAAAAAAACCTTAGGTTATATAGAGAAAAGCTAAAGAAAGTAAGAAATAGCTAAAAACCTTTATTATAGGAATTTATATTATAACCTCTTTAATTCTTAGTAAACTTCGGAATTTATCGAATAGTATAAAACCTAATCCCTTAGTAAATATATCTACTATATTATCTTTAGATTTTATATAATAAACTTTTATCTTCTTTTCTTTAATACTATTATGCGTAAAGTTATATACTTAGCCTATATGTTTTCTTAGCTTATATAATTGAGGATTCTTTGCTATTTTTTAAGCAGATTAATTATCTTTAAATATTATAAGGACTTTATTTTTAGGTATATTTATAAATATTCTTTTTACTATAATATTAAAATAGCTCTATAAATATAAAGGTTCTTTATTAGCCTTCCTAAGGCCTATATATTCGGCCTCGTATGTAGAGAGTGCTATAGATTCTTATTTTAAGCAAGCCTAGCTTATAAAGTTATTATTTATAAAGAAACAGTATCTAGAGACCGAGCTACGGTCTATAAGATCGCTAGCTTAATTAGTATTAGTATAGGCTTTGGAAAATAGCATATTAAATGCTATATAATAGTTATAGTATATGCCTAAGCTTCAATATTTATTTAAATATTTCTAGATCGTATCTAGTGCTTTAAAAAGTGGTATTCCTAGGTTAAAAGTAAATCTAGCATATAATATTACTGCGTATAATATATCTAGCCTTAAAAACAATGCTAAAAAGAATAGTAAGCCTATTTATATTAAATATAATAGGATATCCTCTTTTATAGCGATATAGTCTTCTATTTTATTTAATTTAACTCCCTTTATAGCAAGGGTTTTTAAGGTTCTAATATTTTATTTATTAAATTCCTTTTTCGTATTAAGGGTATATTTTTCTTAGGATATATATATGTTTTTTTTCGCTCTGTTTATAGTTATAGTTGTTCCTAAGAAGTCTTTTACTTTGCTTAAAGATTAAATCTTTAAGACCTTGCTTTTTTTATTAATTATATACGTTATAGAATCCTTTATAGGCCTAAAGAATAGAAGATCGTCTACGTAAACTAATATAGCTCTATATAGCGTATTGTTTATAAATACCCCTTTGTTTATAGGTAGGCAGGAAAATCCTTGCTTGCTTAGGACCTTAAATAATAAATTATACTAAAGCATCGGACTTTATTTAAGACCGTATAAAGCTTTTTTTAATTTTGCAACTAGCTTTTTATTTTTATTATACTGCTTATTACTTTTATACTTAAGGTCTTAATTTATAATATAGTCTTTATAACCCGATAGTATATTTATATATATTTCTATATCTATATTTATATATATAAATGCATTTCTTATATCGTATTATAGTATTTGCTAATTATTAGTTATAGCTAGTATTAATAAGAGTTTAGTAGACTCGGGTTTAGCGGTTATAGAGAAGGTTTCGATTTAGTTTAAGCCTTTTATTTACTTATAGCCTTATGCTATAAAGCGAGCTTTATACTTAGTTATATTATTTCTATTATCCTTCTTTATTCTATAGACCTATCGGCCTCTTAAAGCCTCTTTATTACTAAGAAGCTCTTGTATTTCCTAAGCATTTAGACTTATAAGTTCGTTTAGTTTAGTTAGCATAGCTTTATCTTAGTCTTTTGCTTAAGGACTATTTATAGCCTGCTTATAAGTAGTAGGCTTTATAAGATCTTTATTTCCTTCTATAATAAAAAGGATATGTTCTATATTATTATTATTAATTATAATACTATATATAAGGTATTCTATAAAATCTTTATAGTATTTAATAAGCTTCTTAGGTAATTTTACTTAAATCCTTTAATCCTTTTACTAGGTATTAGTATTACTAATATTATTATCTATAGTATTATTATCTATATTACTAGTATTATAACGGAAACCCTATTCCGTTAGTAATCTTAAGTACTAAGAAGTACTAATATCTAGTAAAGTAAATACCGCTAGATATAAAGGGGTAACTAGTAGAGTAAATACCGCTAGTTACGAGTTATAACTATTAAAGTAGATACCGGTAGTTATAAGGAGAAACGATATAGCCTAACGGTTAGAGACGGCTAGTATTAGCTATAAGCGGTATAGGCCAAACGCGCTTATATTCGGCTTAGGTTAGCTTCGGCTAGTAACGGGATTCGTATTAAAGAGATCGACTAATACTTTATATAATCGACCGATGCCTCGCATAGAGCTAAGGTAAGAGGCCTTCTTTTAAAAGAGGATAGAATCTCGTAAAAGGTTTTAAGATAAGGATATCTAGTCTTATAAGCTAGTCGTAAGTAATAAAGCATATGTTACTTATAACTAGTAATAAAGATAGCGTAAGCTATTTCTATTATCTTAAGAAGTGGTTTAATAACCCTATAAGTTATACGAGGTATAAGTTATAGATTAGCATATAAAAGCATATAAAAGTATATAAAAGGAAAGTCTTTTAATAGCTTTAGGAGGTCTTTACTCCTCTTTCTTTTAACTCCTTTTCTTTTTTTCTTTCTTCTTCTCTAGCTAGTTTTAACCCGAGAAATCCGCATAATAAGATACCCTTACTTTATTTAGTTTAGTAGTCTATACTAAGTCTTCTTTATCCCTTTTAGTAAGTAAATTTAAATTAGATAAATTACACGAAGCTACTTAGTATATAAGAAACGCTAAGGGTTTTATAATATAAAACTAGCTCCTAAGAACCTTTACGAACTTAATAGCTCCGATAAAGAATACTTAGTATTTATATACTTAGTAAGTTCTTTAAGCTATTAAGTAAGAGAAAGGTATTTATTATAATTACGTCTATATAATTATAATAAATAAAAGAAGAATATCTACTTCTATAATACTATAGCTAACTAGTTAGCCGTAGGCTAGTTCGAGATATTTAGAGCTTTCTTATCCCCTTATAAGCTTTATAAATAGTAGTTTTATTTTTAAGATTAAGGCTCCCGAACCTTATACTAAAGAATCCGCTAAGCTATAAGAGTTTATTACTTCTCTTAAAGCTTATTTTTAGTTTTATCCTACTACGATAAATTAAGAAGTAGTAAAGGTTATATTTATATTTAGTTGCTTACGAGGCCTAGTAGTAATATAGTTCGAACCGATTCTTAGGGACTTTATAGATAATAGTCCTAAAGATAGGAATTCCGAGATAAAGAACATTTTTAAGAATTTCGATAACTTCGAAGAAGCTTTACGAAAAACGTGCGGAATTATAGATAAGCAACGATTAGCAGAGCATAAATTAAAAAGCCTTAAGTAGGTTATGTCTTTATTAGCTTACGTAGCTTGATTCCGATAGATAACTTCTAAGCTAAAATAGGAAAACGATGCTCTTATAGCTATGTTTTACGAAGGACTAAAAGAAGAAGTTAAAGATAAATTTACCGCTTAGATAGGCTAAAGACGCTACTAAACTATATTAGTCTAGCGGTCTAAATAGATAATAAGTAGTATAAACGCTAGTAATAAAAAAAACACCGTCCGACTCCCGGCGGGGTTATTAAGAAAAATAATAAGAAGTAAAAGCGAGACCTAAGTTACGACGTAATAGACTTAGATACCCTTAAAGCGAGCCCGCTAAAGCCCGCTAAAAAGGCTATTTTATGCTTTAACTATATAAAGGAAGGCTATATTATAAGAGACTATATTAAGAAGAGGAATTTCTTTAAGGGAAGGAATATGCCTATTCGTAAAAATAATGCCCTTTTAGCTAATAATCCGCGATATACTTTACTACTACCTTTAACTAAGGATACTAAAGTCGACGCTAAGCTTATAATACTAACCCTTAGTCCGTTTAAGACTAGTTCGCTTATAAAGGGTCTTTATAAAGAAGAACTTAAGATTAAGCTAAAACCTAAAAGCTTAGATAACTAGCAAAGAAATGCTTTTAAGACCGAGGATAATTATTTATATAGAACTTCCTTATAGACTATTAATAAAGATTACGAAAACGCTCCTTATTTAAATATAAACGTTATGCCTTTAAATACGGAAGATAGCTATAATCCTAAAGACCTTAAATTATAAGAAATAGATATAGAGCCCTCTTTTAAGAGAGAAGATAGCGACGGGCTTTATGCTTATTATATAAAATATCTCGATATAGTAATTACTATTAAGGATAAGGTATATAAGTAGCTTTCTTAGATTAGATACTACGATAATAACTGCCTTATATACCTTTCGGATAAGTAAGGAAGCGGCTAGTTTCTTAAACTAAGGAAGACTTATAATAAACCCGCTATAACGACTAAGGAACTTACTACCGATACTAAGGTTTTTATAGAAAACCTTAAGGAGGATATCGAAGCCGATAAAGAGGAACTTTTGTAAGAAAACACCGATAACCGGATTAAAATCAAATAACTTTCACTCTTTAAGTAGTATAACGAAACGACTATCGAAAACCTTTAAGACGGTAACTTAGCTTTAACGAATAAGATAATTAAGCTAAAGAAAGATTATATATCTCTTTCTATGTATATTACTAATCTAATTAAAGATAAAGACGATCTTAAGAAAAAGAATAATAAGCTAGCCGATAAGCTTAAGGAAGATACGGAATTCCTTAACCTAGCTATTAAAGATACGTTTAGTCGATATAGTAAGTATTTTAAGACTAATTATAATCTTCGTAATAAGAATTATAATTTAGAAATACTCTTATAAGTTAAGAGATTCTTAAAAGAAATATTAAAGAATTAGCTAGAAGCTAAGCAAGAAAAGATTAACGATTAAAAACGATAAAGGGAAATTAATCGTATTAAAGGTATTAATATTATTAGTAAAGGAGTTAGGAACTATAAAGCTAGTAGAAATCTAGTTTTTAAAGCTTATAAATAGCTTAGTTACTTAAATAGACTAATTCGGCAAAAAAAATTAAGATTTATTAAGAAGTCGGTAAATAAAGCAAAAAACTAACAAGCTTAGGAATAATAAGGCTATTTCTTAGTAAATAGAACTTACTTACGTTAAATAATAATTCTTAAAGTATAAAAATAACCTTTATATTAAAATTAAGAGGATATCGCCTTAACGTATTAGTAGATTGCGGTGCGATAAGTAGTTATATTTCCTATATAATAGTAAATCGTTTAGAATTACATTATAAAAGAAAAGATAAGCCTTATATACTTCTTTCGGCAGAAGGATTACCCTTTAAGTATTATAACGGCAAGATTATGCTAAAGACTAATCCTCTTAAGTATATAATCGGGATTTAAAACTTTAAAGATTCCTTTAACGTCTTAGCTATTAGCTATAATATTATATTAAAACTACCTTTTTTACGGAAATATAATCCTATAATAAATTAGGATAAAGGCCTTTTAAGGTTTAAAGACGATAACTTAGATATTCCTCTTTATAGTTTAATAAAAGACGACTTTAAAACGAAACCCTTAAATAATTTAAATACGGCAATACTTAACGATAACTATATAAGAAATAGCAATAATAAGGACAATAAAGCTTCTTATATAGATATAAATATCGCAATAATAGATATCGTAACGAAAGACGATAAGACGACTAGTACGACTAAAGATAATACGACTACGATTAGTATAATATAAGCGAAAACAACGCCGAACCTTAGTAAAGAAACTAAAAGCCTTAAAGATAATTATAAAGCTACTTATAATTTATTAAAAGAAAATCTATCGAATACCTTAAAGGATATTAAGCAGCAATACCTTAAGCAGAAAGATAAGATTAAGAAGAAACAGAATAAGAGAAAGATTAAAAATAAGATACGTAAGATTAGCTCGTAGTATTTAGAAGGTACTATTAATTTAGAGCACTCTAAAGAGCGAATATAGTATACGAGACGTTCGGAAGGTACTATTAACTTAAAACACCCCGAGGATCGTTATTTAAAAATACTTAGAAATATACTAAAGAGATATTTCGATATATTTACGCCGCTACTTAAAGATAGATTACTACTACGCGGTAGTTAAGATTACGAAATTAAGTTAAAAGAAGGCTTTAAGCTTAGATTCTATAAGATATATAACTTAGATAAGAAGTATCTAAAGTTATTAAAAGAATATATTAACGAAAATATATAAAAAGATTATATTAAAGAGTTTAAATTAAAATATAAAGCTCCTATATTATTTACTCCTAAGAATAGCAAAGATAAAGAAAAAACTCGAATTTATATCGATTTTAGAGAGATAAATAATAATACGATAAAAGACTAAACTTTATAACCTCTTATAAGCGAAATAAGAGATAGATTAGCTAATAAGTAGTAGTATATTAAGGTTAACCTTAAATCTACTTATAGCTAAACACGTATTAAAGAAGGAGACGAATTTAAAATAGCCTTCGGAACGCGATACGGACTCTACGAATTTTTAGTTATGCTTTTAGGATTAACTAATATACCGGTAACCTTTTAAAAGAGAATTAATAGTATATTAAATCCTTATTTAGACCGTTTTTACACGGCTTATTTAGATAATATTATTATTTACTTAGATACGCTAAAGCAATACTATAAAGAAGTCGATATAGTGCTAAAAGCGTTAAGAAAAGCTAGCTTATATATCTTACTAGAGAAATGCAGCTTTTATATATAAGAAGTGGAATTCTTAAGGTATATAATTACTCCTTTTTATATAAGGATAGACCTATAGAAGATTTCTGCAATTAAAGATTAGCCAATTCCTATAAATATTAAGGAAATCCAAAGCTTTATAGGATATGCAAATTATTATAGGAAGTTTATATCGGACTTTTCTAAGATAATTATACCGATCTTATCGGTATTAAAGAAAGCTAAAACGGACCCTTTTAAGTAGAACTTAAAAGCAGATAAAGCTTTTAGAAAAATTAAAGGATTACTTATTAAAGAGCCTATATTAAATACTTATAATGTAGAGAAGCCGTTAGAATTAAAAACGGATGCTTTTAATTTTACATTAAGCGCATAGCTAAGTTAGCGCGATGAAAACAATATTTTTAAACTAATAGCTTTTTATTCGAAGAAGCTAGTAGGTATAGAGATTTATTATTCTATCTACGATAAAGAATTCA
>JAPEBW010000395.1:0-56946 GCA_027405785.1 Ophiocordyceps robertsii | reverse complement strand
ACAAGTGCGCGCAACTCGTCAACGAGTTTTACTAGCTGCATATTTACCGTCGAAATATCTGCGTGCGGATAACAGAGCTGGATTTGCAGTTTGCGGCTACGTCTGCGCATGTGGCTTTTAAAGGGAGGCAACTTAATGGCGATGCTATAGTCGTTTGATGCTTAGGCATAGTGTCACCAAATTACCTCGGGCGCAAGAACAGCCCGGCAAAGCTGACCTGAGCTAAGAGGCCCAATAGCATAGCGAAGACATGTCGTTTGCAAGCATATCCCACCCTGGCCTCTTCCAAGACTAAAATAAAGCACACAGCGGGGGCGCATCCTTGGCACTGCTATGGCTCGGCGAGTGCGCATAACTCTACCCTCTGCGGATAATTGCTCTGCCGTCTAGTTGATGCAAAAGGCGCAAAAGACGCCTGCTATTCCGCACTAAGCTAGAGGCAAGTCGAAATGTAAAAAGGGGGCGCTGCCCACCTAGTTACTGCCCTGGCTGCTGGCCCGGCTGCTGGCCCGGCTGCCACTAAGTTATTATTAGAGGAGAGAACGCCGACGATTTAAAAGAAGAGAACGCCAACGATTAAAAGAAGAGAACGCCGACGAATTAGAGGGCTAAAGAGTGCTGGAAATTTCAAGGGCTGGTGACTTTGCCGAAACCAATAAAACCTTTTGTACGCTGACTAGCTGGGCTTAGCGAGTCTGGTGCCCCGCCATTTCCCCCAATTGACTTGATTGGTCCACCGGGACAGGGGCTCAGATCATTTTTACACAGAGAAGGGATTAAATACCCCTCCCTCCGGAAGAGGGTTTACCCAGAGGTTACATAAGCCCCCATCAAATTGACGAATGTAGGTACCAAAGTGGGGCTATGGTCGGAAGAGGGGGGGGGTGTCGGCTGAGCTACATACTGTACTCGTATAATAGCTGCCGACGCGCCTGGGCAACGACTCAGAAGGCAAGCGACGATATTAGGCAGACGATGCTCACAAGCTGGCACGATAAGACGTCGGAGATTGAGGTATGGATTGACGAGCTCGAGTTGCCAACCCTGGATCTCAAGGCCACGCCGCGCGGCCTAGGTATCATACTGGCCCTCCGCGCTGGGGCAAAACAACGAGAGCTAACGAGCGCTACGAAGCACCCTTTTACGGCGAATCGCCCGGCATCTCATTGTCCGGCAGCTCATGGCATGTGTCGAGCTCGACAGGCCGGCGCGGCCAGGCGAGCCCCAAGAAGAGAGAGGTGCAGCTGCGTCAAGCAGATGCCTTCCCACTGCAGCGAGAAGCCATCGAAATGCTCGCGGAGCCGTCCACGCTGATGCGCGATCTGGCGGCGCTGCGGTTGAGTCCCGTCATACCGGACTGGCTCAAGGACCGCGTCACCAGTCAGTGCGGCTGGGCCAATCCGCCGGCTGACGCTTGGTTCTATCCGGCAATGCCCAATGACAGCGACGACTACCTTTACCGCCGACTCGACACCATACGGCGGCGCACCATCAAGTGCAAGCAGACGATGGAGCATGAGGTGGGGTGGAACGAGGGCGTCCACTGGCCACTACTCGACGCGGCCCTTGGGGACGGCCAGGTGCGCCATGTCGACTATCGAAACGTGTACGTCTCCTTTGCCCTGCCTGCCTTGTCCCCCCTCTGACGCCATATAACAGCACTCACTGCCCTATCTACCCCGAGTTCCGCGACCGGAGCCCCCTTCTCAACGACGCCAGGGTCGATTACGCCATCGTCCTCGAGCCCCCCGTCGACAGTGGCCTCGGCCGAGCCCTGCGCCGCCGCGCCCAGCATCGCGTCACCCATGTACAGCTGAGCGACGAGGCCGATACGCCCGTGGCCATTGGCATCGAGACCAAGAGCAGCAACGCCAACGGCTCCGTCGTCGGACCCGCTCAGCTGGCAACGTGGGCGCGCGCGCACTTTCGCCACCTCGAGAGCCTGCCCGCTGCCGATGCGGACAATCTGCCCGTGCTTCCCCTGGTCTTGGTCCAGGGCGCCGAGTGGCGCGTAGACTTTGCTCAGCGACGCCCAGCCCGTCTAGTAGGTGGACCCCTAAAGCCTCTGTTTCTCGTTGCACTTGTTGACGGTAGGGCAGATTATCTGGCACGAGTTGACGATTGGCTCGTCTGATACCTTGCGTGGCTGCTACCATATAGTGACGGCTCTGCGACGGCTGGCGCAATGGTCCTGCTCCGACTTGATGCCGTGGTGGGAGCAAGCCCTTGGTGGTGAGGTAGACTCGTGTTAATTTACATCATAGAGAAGCTTGCTCATTAGTGACATGCTTGCTGCGCTTATATACAGGGCAAAGGTCTACTGCAGTGTCTGTTGCTAGGGCGACGACGGGTCTGGCCAGTAGGCGCAGAGGGCCAGATTGCGCTAAACCCCACTTATCCCCCCGCTGCTTGTTTCTACTCTGTATTACAGAAGTTGCCTAAATAGCTGGGCTGTGACAGTCCTTGTTTGTTGTTATTCCTCGAGCCATTTCGCCGCGAGAATTCCCCACACGCCAGCCAGCCTCCGTTTACCATGTACACGCAATGGCCGTGGGACCTTGAAAACTGTCGAAGAGCGCATGCCCCCGCCCAGTGGGGTGCGTTTAAAATCCCACCGACGGTAGGCTGCGTCCCGTCTCCTCGGCTGGATGTCGAGTTGCTGACCAAAGCTGCAGCTTCTCGTGGCGCCGCAAGTGGCCCAATCATCAACATTCTTGTCTCTGTCGAATGAGATGTTGCTTGAGATCATCCGCCAGGCCGGCTCGCTTGAGCAGCTGTTCCTGGCACTGACATGCAAGAGAATGCTCGCCGTCGCCTCCATGACAACCGTCGTGATTCCCAGTGCGCCCCGACACCGCGCCCATCGCCTCAGCTGCTCTGCAATGCTTGCGGTGCTGCTCGTCGTGCAGCCACGGGGGGTTCGCGGCCATCCCAAAACATCTTGGGCTCGTTGCTGCGACTGTTACCGGTACCGACCGAGGAGAAGGCAGTACTGGAAACGCATCGAGAAACAGTACAAGGAGGGACTGTTTTGCGAAATCCTGGCAGGCTATGACTTGGTGGTGGACTCTTGGGGGCACAAATCGTCGTCGGCATACCAATGTCCTGAATGTTGGTGCGATGAACGCCTTAGAAAGTACGGACATTTGCTTTAGGGGAGTATGATGCATGACAATCCTTTGCTTGCGCAAGACGAAAACGCATTGCGGGATAAGTTCACGGAGCTCTTCAGGGCGATAAGGAGGGCTGGTGTTGTGCATGCGGACATGACCGTCTTAAACGTACTCCATTGTCCCGATGACGGGCCTCCTCCATCTGCAAGGAGACGACATGGAGCATGTCGCCCCGGCTCTCTGAGCACCGCAGCTCGGCCACTGGAATCCTCATCATCTTCCTCGGCGGCCAACTACTTCCGGGGAGTAGAGAGGGCATCCCCGCTCAAGTCGGGCGTCTACTTTCTCGCCTTTGCCCCGGCCATCATCCCGTTTGGCAGGCTCATGTCCAAGACAGGGGGCTTTGTGAGCAGTCAAGTTTAACATGGGCCGTGACTCTAGAGAGGTCCATAGCGAACGGCGGTTCTCGTACTCTGTATCTGTAAAGGGGTCAGAATGATCTGGGACTCGATACCGTGTGATGGACTGCGCCGCCACCGAACAGGCATGCTGGGCTGCCTATGGACAACGTACTCTACAGAGTCCTCTGTATTCGTACAGATCAATGTTTCGCATGTATAATATAACAAGGCGAACAAACAAAAAGGTGCAAGGCGGCCGCCTTCGCTTCGAGTTTGGCGAATCAGCAACTCAGGCGAGAATGCATATCCAAGCCACATGTCTTGCTGCTGTCTGGCTATGGCCAACCACAAACCCTTGTTTGCTGCGTTGGTATATGTGCTGTGATGTGATGACACCTAGTGTTTGCATCCAGCTGAGGGTAGGTTTCTTCGCCGCTTCCAAACTACATGTATCAACCGTGGCTTACATCTATTTTTTATACCAGTTCTCTACGTCTTTTCACCCGCCAAGCAGTCTCGTTTCGTTCTTATACCCTGGTCGCTTGCCTGGCCGCATTTCAACATCTGGGTCGTGGATCCGTGCTCGTACCGTTAACAATGTCTCGGCTCAACCAGGACGAGCATAAGTCGGATACCTAGCTACTCTTTTCGCGTGTTTCGCATGCTTCTGTCATAATAGATATAGTTCACTCAGAGCCTTGTCACGTACCTTGCTGGCAGAGCTTAACCAATTAAAGGACGCGGTTGTTATTGTGACACGCGCCTGGCAGGGGGCTTTTGACGGTAATCCAATTCAGGCTGTAGTCCAGGCGCCATGGCTTTGATCCCTTGCCTAGCGCCATCATCACTGTCATCTGTCAGTGCGAACCTGTCAGTCTGGAGACATTCCGAACTGGGGCAGAGAGGCTGGGCTGTCCAAAGAGCACCAAACGGAACATGACACAGTGTCGAGGCGGGATTCCTCTCCAAGCACAAGATGACAGTAATGGATACATCATCTCCAGCTCATGTCTGGGTCCGCCGAATGAGAGGATAGCAAAGTCCTATGGAGAGAAAGCCTGCCGAGCAAACCCCCAGCGAGTCCCTCCTAGTATCTCTGCTCCGCATGTCCCCTGACTGGCTTCCGCTGGGGAACCTGGGGAACAAGCGGATGCTGCCTCGGCGGCGTGCCCGTCGGCGTCAAAGGCCTGGACGCTCGAAGGTCGCCCGAACCACTGTTGACTGGGTTGTTTCGACCCAGGCCGCCTCCCAAGACCTCGGCGGTGCGGGTCCTGGGCTGCTGCTCCTCCATGGTCGCGCTCGGCCGCAGTGCAGGTGCCTGTGCACCCAGCTCGTAGATATTGGCGCCCCTGCCGGCCTGGAGTGGTGGCTCGGGGCTCGCAGGCATCTCGAAAACCACGTGCTCAGGTTTCGCGGGCATTTCTTGGGGACGAGCCGCCGCCTCGTGCCGCGGGAGCGATGGAGTCGGTGGGGGCGGCACGGATGGCCTGGGCGGCACCGCGCTCTGCGAGGCGTCTTCTGGTACTGGGGGAGCAGTTGCCGGCTGCCCCGGACGGACCTTGGGTGTGAGAGGCGGGCTGGTGAGCGGACTCACCGTGGGCGTGCCATGGTCTTCGTCGACGGGCTCGACACGGACGGCGTTTGCGGGCTCGAGGATGTAGTACTTGATCTTCTCCCTCGTCGACTCCAAGGCTTGCTCTTCGTTGACGATGAACTCTTGGCCAGGGTGACGGCGCGAATGTCTCTCAAAGTCGGTGGCAGAGGCGAATCCTATGTCGATATGGTTCCTATAACACGGGATGCACTTGTAAAAGGCCCGACGGTCTGCCAGGGACCTGCAAGCCGACGCGTGGCTCGCCGCCAGCATCTCGGCGTGCACCACGGGCTGTCCATGGCGCGAGAGTCGGATGGCACTGTAGTCCCCGACCTCGAGAGAGCAATACTTGCATGTAAAGCCCCAGCGTTGCCCAGAGTTTGGGTCTCGCGGGACCGCCAGCTCTTGGGCGTTGGCTCTGCCCAGCTGGCAGAGAATGGCGCCGTAGCAAAGCTTCAAGGGTGCTCCCGAAACGGGCTCGGGCTCCCTGTCGAGCTCGGACTCGCAGCCGTGGCGGCTCATAAAGCTGGCCAGCAGCCGTTCGATTTCCCGCCTGAGCAGCTCTGCTCTGCTGCCGAGGTCTTTCTGAGCCAGTTCGATACTCTTGTCCCCTTTGTGTCGGGCTTCGGGACCGGTTGCACCTTGCTTGAGCCGATCGAGTTCTACAAGCAAGGCCCTTACCCGAGGAACGAGAGCGTCAACGTCCTTCTTGACCTGTCCTGTTGCCCACGCCCGCGTCAGAAGCCTGCTCGCCCCGGCCATGGTAGGAACGGTTACAAGCGCCTTACCATCTAAATGATTCCCAAGATCTCGGCCAAAGTTCGACGATAGGGTGTTGAAGCGCTCCAGTAGATCCAAGGTGCTAGCCGGCAAGCCCTCGCGGTCGTCCATACCCTGGTCGTGGAGCCTCTGCGCCTTTCTCAGACGGTGATCCTCATATAGGTCTTGCAGTGCTTTTACGGCCTGTACGATGCCACAGACGGTGGCAAGGATGACGGTGACGGCAGTAAAGGGGTCGACCATTTTCGGGACTCGCAGGCAACAAGCGCGAGATGTCGATGGAGAGGTGGAACAAGAGGCCAGACTTGAGAGCCAAGGAGAGACGGATAAACAGTCCTTGGATGCCCAGCCTCGAGTCTGCTAGTCGTACGCCTTTTCCCAGGCTCTTTCTGCATAGCCAGTCTCAGTAATTGCTTCTTCCGGGTGCGCCTTGCGGCATAGGCCCGATAATGCCGCATCTGGTGCCAGGGTGCCTCGTAACTCTTGAGTGATCTAGGCGTTCCATATGTGCCGTGCCAGGCATGCACCCAACCTCTCCTGGCAGCGTGATGCAGGGGAAACAGCGAGAGTTTCAAGACAATTATCAAGAAGACAGTCAGCAACCGACAAGCCATTTTGTCCGTCCTGCACCTACAGCCAGCCAGTCTTGTCCATTTGCCCTCGTCGGAGAACAACGGGCCATAGCAACCATGAACGGTCACGCCGAGCCCAACGGTGACGGGGAGCGGCGCTTGATGCCCGGCGACCTGCTCTCAGCCGGGAACAAGGAGTACACTAGGCTACTGGAAGCCATCGCCAAGGTGCGTGACCTGGACAGCAAGCAGCAGCACGCCCTCCCACAAATCATCGTTTGCGGAGCAACGTCGGCCGGCAAGAGCTCGGTCCTCGAGTCCATCATCCAGGTGCCATTCCCTCGAAGCGAAGGGATGTGCACCCGGTACGTAACCCAAGTCACCATCAAGCCGGCTCGGTCGGCGTCGATCCGTGTCCGCATCCTGCCGGACCCGAGGCGATCCCCGGAAGACATAAGGAAGCTCCGGGACTTCTCCGACGGCGCCGACTGTGCCGACGGGCTCCCGGGGTTGATGGAGCAAGCCCACAAGCTGATGTTGCCAGTGAGCGAGAGAAGCCTCATCTCAAAGGACATGCTCGTCATTGACATAGCGGCACCGCGGAGCCCCCATCTCTCGCTCCTGGACCTTCCCGGGCTCATTGCCTACGACCAGACCAACTCGGGCGCGGCCCAGGACATCGAGGACCTGGTGTGCCGATACATGGCCATGGAGCAGTCCATGGTGCTGGTTGTGGTGGCGGCCACCGAGGACCTGAACAACCAGAGGGTGCTGGAGCTGGTCAAGAAGCACGATCCACAGGGACGGCGAACGCTGGGCATCTTGACCAGGCCCGACGCTGCCGAGCCAGCCAAGAAGGTCGACTGGATCGATATTATCCAGGGACGCCGCGACACGATTCACTTTGAGCACGGGTGGCACATTGTCCGAAACCGCACAACCGATGAGCTTCGGCAGCAATCGTCGCAGGCAGACCGCGACGCCAAGGAGCAGGCGCTCTTTGCGTGCTCGCCGTGGAACGCGGTCAGGGCGCGGCAGTTGGGCATCCAGACGCTCCGGGAGCGGCTCTGCGAGATGCTCTTCTCGGTGGCCAGGCGAGAGGTGCCCGCGCTTCGAGACGCTCTCACGGCCAAGCTCGGGCGGCTAGACGGCGAGTTGAACGACATGGGCAGCAACGACCTCGCCGACGACGAGCTGATGCGCATCTTCCGGCTGACGGCGACGCGGCTGCGAGACGACGTGCGCGACCACGCCGGCGGCGAGTACCGGAGCAACATCCGCAACTTTTACTACAACGATGCCGTCCGGCTGCGAGCCCGCATCGTCGAGAAGGACGAGGTCTTCCGCGACAACATGCTCGCGCGAGGCCACGCCTGGAAGACGCTGGTTAAGCTCTTGCCGGCCGACCCCGACGCAGACCTCGGCTCCGTCTACACGGCGAGCGACGACGACGCGGCGGCCAGCAAGCTTCTACCCGAGCCAAGAGTGCTCAAGGACGGCGAGTCAGAGTTCTCAGAGGTGGCCCGGATGCTCAACGACTCTCGCGGCACGTTGCTGCCGACCTTTCACGACCCCCGGCGCATCAACGACCTCTTCTGGCGCATGTCGGAGCCGTGGAACGCAATCGCCCGTGTACACATTGGCAGCGTCTACCAATGCTGCCGGACATACTTCAAGACCATTGCCCCCGTTGCCTTTGCGCGAGAGGACGGCAGGTTGAAGTCTGAGGGCTTCCGGGGGTCCAAGAAGGTTGCCGAGAAGTTTGTTGAGCTGTACATTGTCCCCAAGCTGAACAAGTGCCACAAGGACGCCGAGGAGGAGCTGCAGCGGCTCGAGGAGGACAGGCAGGACTTTGCCAAGAACGGCCTGGTGCAGTTCCTCAAGGATCGAAGGTCTCACCGCCAAGGGCGAGAGTTTCGGCGCGCAATGCAGGCCCAAGACGGAGCCCAAGCCTCGAATCCTTCCGCCCACCGCCTTGACCAGACGACGTATGCCCACCGCGCCAAACTGCACACCCAGGACGAGCTCACGCTGGACGCGGCCGAGTCGCATCTCGACGCAATGTGGTCGCACTATCTGGTGAGTCTCGTCCCGCACAAGCGTGCCCGGGCAGCAAGACTGACAATGCTGGGCCGTCAGATCGACCGAGACGTCTTTATTATGAACGTGCTGCGGCAAATCGTCGAGCGCCACTTTATGCGCCCCCTGGCCAACGTTGTCCCGCAGCACCTCGATGTCCAAGAGGTTAGAGCCTTTGTGCGAGAGGACATACATGACGAGCCGCAGAGGAAACGACTCGAAAGGGAGCGGGCCGAGCTGCAGCAGTGTCTGTCGGTGCTTCAAGGCGTCTAGGGCAACGTCTGGCCCGTCGTCGTCCTGTATGGTGTTGCATCTCGAGGCAAAGTCGCTCTTGGGTCTGTTCATGTTGAGGGGAGGCTCTCAGGGTTTCTACAAGGGGCCCCGAAATTGCCCAGCGTTAGCCACTTACATGCTTAGAGTCACCATTTCTATTCCGTCCTCATCCTTCACCTCGTCCTCCTCTTCCTCCTCGCCCTCCTTCTCTGCCTCCTTCTATGCCTCCTTCTCTGCCCCCTTGGCCTCCTTCTCACCCTCCTTGTCGGCTTCCCCGACGGCGGTGGAGTGGGGGCTGGATATGATTGTGGCGTAGTGGCAGAGGCAACGGCGACAACGGCACCGGCGGCACCGGCGGCAGCGTGCTGTTGTGTCTGCTGCTGGTGTCTGCTGCTGCTGGTCCTGCTGCTGGTCCTGCCGTTGTGCTGCTGCGGCGGCTGGTGCAGCCGCGCCCCAGCAGCAAAGTACGAGATGGTCATACGACCACCATCTATTGCAACGTCGATACGATTCCCGACGTATTCTCCCCCCCTTCGCCGGCCAACTCCACCATGGCCACGGCCACCACGGCCCCGGCCCCGGGTACTCTCTCTCTGGTGGTGACCTGTCTTGTGAGTCAGTCCTCGTCCCTGGAGCGCGGCAATCCAGGCTGTTTTTCACTCACCAATTGCCTCGTCGGTGGCCCATATTGCCGCCAAATAGCCGGCCTCACCATAGAGACGACAGTGTCGGGTCATCTATATATGTCAGACATGGTGGTCTCTCGGGAGAGGAAGGGAGGGGGTGGAGAGTGGGGAGCACTTACGGTTGCTTCTATCGCTGCGGCGACGGTGGTGGGGGTGGCGGCAGTGGTGAAAGTGATTGTTATGGTGATGGTGATGGCAAGATCATCTCAAGTTTGAAGCCGAATTCGACCGCGTGCATGTTGTCTGGAAGGCGGTCCATGGCGACGAGAAAGCTATCGATGTCTCCTGACAGAAGAGTTAGCATATCAAGAGATATCACAAGAAGACGCGCGAGACTTACGGTAATGTAGTCGTGAGATGGTGCCGGCGACTCGCAAGTGGTAGTGGTGTTGGTAAATGGCTCTACCGAACGGGCGATGCTTTGAGACGGGTTCGCGTCGAATATGCCAGTCTTGGGAGAAGAAGAAGAGAGGACAAGTTTCGGCACACGGTGAAGAGCCATGATGGCCCAGTGGGTCTCGGCCATCTTTGGCGGTCGGGTTGATGGCACTTATCGGCAGCATTCCATCGTATCTACGATCCAGAAATGGCATGACTCTGTTATTCGAAGTTGGTGAAAGGCAGGATCCATGATGGCAGTCTGCAGATGGACGTTGATGCCGCAGTGGTCCATGTACCAACAGTTTCCCGACGTGCATGGCGATAGGTAGGCCGAGGGGAAGTCCTCGAGGCAGGCGACACACTGGCACCGTGTTAGCTTCGCGGGGTACGACGGGTGGCAAGATACGCGCCTTGTATCCGTTGGCACCGGCGGCGCCCGCGGGTCCACGCGAGGCCATTGCCGCCGGGACGAATGAGGAGAGATGGAGAAGGAGATGTATGCGAACCAGAGCTCGTCGTCCTCGTCGTATGTGTCACTAAGCTGTCGCTGACCCTCGGAATATTCCCGAGTGTTGATGCTTGATGCCCTGGTAAACTTTGCCCCTGCTTGAGGCAAGGGCTGTGCCGTGCACACAGTAGAAGAGGCTGTCGTGAGTGACGATGGCTCTTGTGGTGTGTGGCGATGACTCTTGTGGTGTATGTGCATTGTTGAGGATGGTTAAAAATTAGGTGGGACGCGGGTAGAAAAAATGGGGGTTTTCTGTGCGTTCCTTTTATGAATAGCAATACTAACTCATTGTTTGACCTGCCCGCAGCTGTCTACGCGCACGTGACCTACGTCACGTGTCGGGGGTTACAGTAACAGGCTGACGAAAGGTGTTCGTTCCTTCGTCTAACTGCTGGTCCTCGGGCCGGAAACACGGCAACCAAAGCTATTGATACGCCATCTGAGATTCTCAGACATTGCCGTCAAGACCCCAAGCGTCAAAGACTACAGTACATTCGGTCTCGCGTGCGGAGAAGCTCGACCCTGTGATTCGCCCTCGATGGCCGCAGTTGGAGGTCATGCGGGGACATTTGGACTTTGCCTCACTTCTATGGCTCGCCACACGAGGCCCTGCCTACGCCTTTGGGCTAGCCGGTCGGCAGACCTGAGACATGTCAGATGGACCGGCGGGCCGCGATTGGAAGGCGGCCGTCACGGGGGCGAGCCGCTTGCCGGAGAATGCGACCCTGCCTCGGCAGAATGTACCATGTTGATGGCGTCTAGTTCTTTGCTGCCCTTTATAGGCCCATGGCCTCCTAGACGAGAGAACTGGAGGTTCAGCTTGACAGCATCAAGTTGTTTGAGCACGCGGGGCCAATAAAGGACCAATCTTGACGGACCCGAGTCATCACGACTTGAGCGGCTCGCATAGTCCCCCTGGGCCCGAGACGCCCTCTCCAGACCTGCTCAGCTTCACGCGGGTATCCCTCCCCATTGCCAGTCCCCATGACGCCCTCGCCAACGGCCTTTGGGTGGTTGTCGGTGCTTCTCCATGTCGTCACGCCCACCCTTGCCGCCGAGCATCATCCCTCGGCGTTTGATGCGCTGAAATATGTCGATCCGCTCGTGGGCGCCGCCAACGGGGGCAACGTCTTTGCCGGGGCGACTCTGCCCTACGGCATGGCCAAGGCCGTGGCCGACACCAACAGCGGCAGCAACCAGGGCGGCTTCACCCTCGACGGCGCTCCGGTCACGGGCTTCGGCGTCATGCACGACTCGGGCACCGGCGGCTCGCCTTCCCTGGGCAACTTTCCCCTGTTTGCCTACAACTCGTGTCCGGGGGACGATGTCAACCGATGCGTCTTCCCCAAAAAGGCTCGCGCGCGTTTTGGGTCGTATGCCCCTGACAGCGTCCTCAGCAAGCCTGGACATTTCGGCATCACCCTCAACGGCGGGCCGAGGGTCGAGATGACGACGACGTCGCATGCTGCCTTGTTCCGCTTCACCTTCCAGAGCGCCGCCCCCGGAGACAAGCCGCTTATCCTCCAGGACTTGACCGACTTGTCCGACTCGCGCCAGGACAATGGCACCGTCCGTATCGACGGGAGCCGTGTGACGGGTGACTCTGTGTTCGTCTCGAGCTTTGGCCAGGGGAAATATAAACTGTACTTTTGCACAGACTTTGACGGCGCTGATATCGCCGACAGCGGCATCTTCGTCAACAGCCGGGCCGACACAAAGGTCAAGGAGCTCAAGATATCACGCTCCATCAACGGCTATCCCCTGCCCGGAGGAGCCTTTGTTCGCTTCGCCAGCGGAGAAAAACCCATCTATGCAAGAGTCGGCGTCAGCTTCATCAGCAGCGAGCAGGCGTGCTCCGGCGCCGAACAGGAGATGCCCGGCATCGCCGACTTCGACAAGTACGCCCTGGCCGCGGCAGACGCGTGGCGCGGGAAGCTCTCGTCCGTCGTCGTCGATGCCAAGGGCGTTGACGAGTCGGTTTTGAGGAACTTTTACTCGGGCATATACCGCACAATGGTCAGCCCGCAAAACTACACGGGCGAGAACCCGCTGTGGCAGGACGGCGAGCCGTACTTTGACTCCTTCTACTGCCTATGGGATAGCTTCAGATCTCAGATTCCGTTCCTGACCCTGATTGATCCCGGTGCCGTGGCGGAAATGGTGCGCTCGCTGATATCGACGTACGAGCACGAGGGCTGGCTGCCGGACTGCCGCATGACTCTGAGCAAGGGATACACGCAGGGAGGGTCCAATGCCGACAACGTCCTGGCAGACGCGTACATCAAGGGCGTCAGGGAAAAGATTGACTGGAAAAAGGGGTACGAGGCTGTCAAAAAGGACGCCGAGGTCGAGCCCTTTGACTGGTGCTGCCAAGGCCGCGGAGGCCTCGACTCGTGGAAGAGGCTGGGCTATATCCCCGTCGAGGATTTTGACTACAAGGGGTTCGGGACCATGACGCGAAGTGTCAGCCGCACGCTGGAGTACGCCTACAACGACTTTTGCGTCTCGCAGCTCGCGGCCGGCCTGGGCCACCAGGCCGATCACGAAAAGTACACGTCCTCCAGCGGCAAGTGGCGGAACCTGTACAAGAGAGACCAGCCGTCTTACTTTAGGAACGGCACAAACACGGGGTTCAGGGGGTTCTTTCAGCCGAGGAACCTCAACCAGACTTGGGGAAGTCAAAATCCGCTCCTTTGCAGCAACATCGAGGCCGGCGGCGCTTGCTCGCTCCAAAACACCGGCCCCGAGACGTTTGAGAGCAGCATCTGGGAGTATGGCTTGTGAGTACACGAGGGGCCGACGGCACTTGTCCATGCGGATTGCCCTGCTGACACGCGGACTGCAGTTTCGTGCCGCATGCTCAGGCCGAGTTGATCAGGCTGTACGGAGGACCAGATGCTTTCGTCCGCCGGCTAGACTTTCTCCACGACCAGGGAATCACCTACATTGGCAACGAGCCTGCGTTCCTGACCGTCTTCCAATACCATTACGCGGGCCGGCCAGCCCTCTCGGCACTCCGCAGCCACTTCTACATCCCCAAGTTCTTTGCCCCCACGCCGCCGGGGTTGCCCGGAAACGACGACAGCGGAGCCATGGGCTCGTTCCTGGCATTCTCCATGATGGGCTTGTTCCCCAACCCCGGACAAAACGCCTACCTCATTACCCCGCCCTTCTTCGAGGGCATCCGCATCACCAGCCCCGTGACGGGCAAGACGGCGACGATCCGCAACGTCAACTTTGACCCCACGTACAAGAGCTTATACATTCAAAGCGCGACGCTCAACGGCAAGCCGTATACCAAGAACTGGATCGACCACTCGTTCTTCACCGAGGGCCAGGAGCTTGTGCTGACCCTTGGCAACAAGGAGAGCACCTGGGGCACTGCGCCGGGCGACCTGCCGCCAAGTGTTGCCAACGATGCCGACTCTGACGGTGCCTTTCTGCAAGGGCCTGTTGAAACTCCCCGTGGTGGAGAGGACGAGGACGAGGATGTTCGGGTGGAGCTTTAGACTGAACATGCAAACGACGCGGGAGAGGTGAGACTGGGATTGGAATTGCTGGTGGACGCGCGAAGACTGCAGTTATAACGTCGTGTTTACTCTCGTTGGATACGATTCTTCCCTAAATCAAAGGATGGGTACCATCTCTGTGGCATGAGTCTGATGGGCCGGGCCAAAGCACCGAGGTTCCTCATGTTCCCAGATCTATATATTACATGTAGCCAGTCTCCGGCCCCGCACTCGGCCAAGTCTCCAACATGACGGGTACCACGGCTGTAGAACAGTCCCCGAGAGACAGGCTGAGCGGCAGGCACTCTCCTCTTCGTCAGCCCTGCCGGGACGCTCGGCTCGGCACGTCGGCCCCGTCCAAGTCGCGATACGTCGGCGCCGACGGACGACAAGCCGCCCTCGCAGGTCCCCGAGGCGAATCAGATGAGCCAGCAAGCACCGGAACGAATCCGCGGGAGGAGGGGAGGGGTCGGCAAGTCAAGAGCGCGACATGCCGAGGGTGCGTCTCGATGCAGAGTCGGGACCGCAACTCCGACCAACGACAAGCAACGGCCCTCGTCATTTTAGCCCCGCGTTCGCGCCGGTCGTTGTCGATGCCGGTGGGCCCGGCGTATTCCCGCCTCCATGTAAGCCAACGTCACAGTCGAGCGACGCCTCCTCACCAGTAGACGCAGGTGACATGCGCAGTGCTGTCGATCCGCGGGCCCGGGGGTTGGGACGCCGCGGACAATGAGTTTGTTATAAAAAGAGGCCGAGGTCCTGGGCCAGACGGGCCGCGTCATCCACCTTTCTATCCATCCAGAATGAGCTTCCACCTCGGCGAGCACTCGGCACGCATGTACGGATCCATCATCGGCATCGCCCTCGGGCTGGTGCTCGTGCGGGTACGGCATCTCCTCCTCCTCCTACACCGGCAGCCGGGCTAACGGCCGGGCGGCAGAGCGTCATCCAGGTCCTCCGGGCTCCGACGTCGCGCGTGCCGGGGCCCTGGTACACGAAATGGACCAGCCTCGTGCTCGACTACCATTTCCTCACGGGCCAGCGAAGCTTTTACGTGCACGCCCTCCATCGACAGTATGGTACGCGCTCGTCCCGGCCATGCACCGACACGCGATCGTCTGACTCTCGTCGCAGGCCCCGTCGTCCGCATCGGCCCCAACGAAGTCGACCTGACGGACCTCGACGCCGTCAAGACAATCTACAGCACCAAGGAGACGTTCCGCAAGTCGGGCTTCTACCGCCGCGTCGTCGCCCAGGGCCAAGAGTCCATGTTCTCGACCGTCGACGTCGACTTCCACCGGCGCCACCGCAGGCTCCTCGCCGGCCCCATGTCCGAGACGTCGCTCAAGTCCATGACGGCCCAGGTCGATGCCCGGGTCCGGCTGGCCGTGGACAAGATGGGCCAGGAGATGAAGTCTCGCGGCGCCGTCGACGTCTTCAAGTTTTGGCTGTTCATGGCCACCGATGTCATTGGCGAGCTGACGTTTGGCGACTCGTTTCGCATGCTGGAGCAGGGCCAGGCAAGTCTGCTGCTGCACACGGGGCCCGGGAGTCTCTGTGAGTGCTGACGCCATGTTAGAAAAACGAATACGTCGGTGAGCTGGAGCGAGTCGGCCGCATGGGCGCCCTCCGCGCAACCTTTCCCTCGCTCGTCCACTTTAGCAGAATCGTCCCCCTGCCCGTCTTCAGGCGCGCCCAAGAGGCCAGCCGGAACTTCGGACGCTACGCAACCGAGTCCCTCTCGCGCTATCGGAAGCTCGTCGAGGCCAACCCGGACCTGGTGCCGCAGACGCTCTTCACCAAGCTCTTCAAGGCCGAGAAGGAGGACACGATGCCCTTCAACGAGATACGGGACGAGGCCCTCTCGTACATTGTGGCCGGCAGCGACACGACGAGCAACACACTGACCTTTCTGACCTGGTCCGTCTGTCGCAACCCTCGTCTCCGAGTCGCCCTGGTCGACGAGCTGCAGAAGCTGCCCGCCGACTTTACCGAGGCCCAACTGCGGGAGCTCCCGCTCCTCAACCACGTCATCGACGAGACCCTGCGCCTATACTCGGCCGCTCCCTCCGGCCTGCCCCGAGTGGTCCCGCCCGGGGGCACGAAACTCGCGGGATACTGCCTCGACGAGGGCACCGTCGTCAGCGCCCAGGCCTACAGCATGCACCGCGACCACGCCATATATCCCAACCCCGACGCCTTTGTCCCCTCGCGATGGGCCGAGCCTACCAAGGCCATGAAGGATGCATACATGCCTTTTGGCCGTGGTCCTCGAGGTAAGGCCTGCGTGTGTGTCGACGAGAGGCTCGCTAACCCCCCCTTTTCCAGTCTGCATTGGCCAGCACCTCGCCCAGATTGAGCTTCGACTGGCCACCGCCCGCTTCTTTCTCGCCTTTCCCAATGCTCAAATGTCGTCGCTCGAGGGCATGTCAGACGTCGACATGAAGCCCCGAATTCACTTTTTGCTTGCTCCTTCAGGCGGCCGCTGTCTCGTCGAGGCCAGGTAGACTGCCATGTGTCACGTCACACACGGGTCGGCACTCCGCTCTTACTCAAAAAAAGACTGGCTGCTTTGTTCTTGTATTGTTGCATTAGTCTACCTGGTATAATGTCATGACGCTTCAAGATTTCCGGATATCTATTGACAATGATGGTACAGAAAATGTGACGGGCTTGTTGGAGTGGTATGCTTCGGAGCCAAAACTGAAGTAGCCCAGGTAGTCTCCCTTGTTCGGGTAGTTGGGCTTGTTGGACTGTAGAATCTCTTGGACGAGGGGCGAAATGTCGCCGTGAAAGTCGTGGGCCGTTTGAGCTGCCTTCCACGTCAGGACGTGCTGTTCGCGGCCGTTTCGGCCATAGTACAGGTTGCTGCACATCAAGATTAGCTAGCTGGAGCACAGAAGCAGGCCAGGTCCCGGCGAGGACAAGCAAGGGGGCCTCACAACTTGGTCCCGTCTAGAGTCTTTGTCGTGACGATGCCTTTTTCCTGGCCAATGGCAAAGGTGGCGGGGCCAATCGAGGCAAACCACACCATGACTTCGTACATTGCGTTTTCGCTGTCTGCCGCCTTGGACTTGTCGCTGTCCAAGAACATGTCGATGGCCACGTTGGAGTTTACGTTTGCCGCCGTGAGCTCGTCGACGCTCGTCGACGCGCCCGTCTCGTTGTCGAGTCGCATTGTCCACGACATGTCGATGCCGATGCTGCTGACGCTTTGGAGCTTGGCAGGGAGCACGTCGCCGTCGACCTTGATGTTGGGAAAGGCGTGGACGGGTTGGTCGCTCTTGGCCTGGGGGTACTCCCACACCACGTTGAACTGGGGCGCCGTCGTCTCCGTCGCATACGTCTGGTTGTTGTAAGTCGTCACCTGCGGGGGTTAGTGAGTGCGTCGTCGGCTGGTAGGGTGTGTTGGGTGCACTCACATTCATGCACAAGAAGCCTGCGTCTCCCTTGTTCCACGCCCACTGGTTGGGGTTGACTGCAGGCGTCTGCTTTAGCCGACAGTCGACGACGGGGGCGAGGGGGACTCACGCGTGTATTGCTGGCCCTTTGATTCGGGATGGATACCCATCGACTTCTGGCAGTACGTCTTCTCAACCCACTTGTTGTCGAGGGGCGGAACGAACAGGGGCGTCTGGCCCGAAGCCTGTCGATGGGCCTGGAGCCCGAGCAGGATGCCGAGCGTGGCGGCTATAGGCAGAGCCAGGAAGCCGACGTTGACGATCCAGCGGAACATGGCTGCGGCCGGGGCACGAAGCGCTCGAGAGACCGGCCAAGGGCGTAGATGGATGGCCTCTGGCTGGAGAATCGAGGGGTCGAGGGTCGAGGGTCGAGGATCAGGGAGCGAGGAGAGCGAGTGTTGGACGCGCCTGGTGCGGCGATACGTGTGGCTTGTCGAGCTGGGTGTGCCGTCGAGAGCAATGGGAACGCGAGCGAGTGGGCGCGGGCATCGACAGTCGGCGATTGTTGATGGTGTAAAGTCGTGAGGAGTGGAGGATCAAGAAGGATGGGCAGGGCCAGATACAGACAAGGACGGGGGAATCGAGCTGCGTGCACAGTTGGGTAGGAGAGGTAGGCAAGCAGGCGCTTCAGGGCGGCCAGGTACGGTAGGCGGCCTAAGGGGGGGGCTAGGGGGGGCTTACAGCGCCTGAAGGCGTCCGCGGGTACACTGGCAGGGGGCATTGCCGGTTCCTGCGTTAGGTACGGACGGTTGGAGTGACGGATGGATGCAAATGGGATGCCGCGCCCGGCGCTCCTTCTTTGTTGATCATGACGCCATGTGCCTGCCTCTCCCGCTGAATTGTTGCTGAAAACAGTCGTCAAGCTGTGGCAAAGGGGCATTCACGACAGGGGGCCCATCCATCATCTCCATCAGCCATGGCCACGCACATTGCGCCCCGGGACCCAGGAGGGCGCTGTCGACTCGGCCTCGGCCAATATAGTCACACCCTCCTCGTACTGCAGCGGCAAAGCAGCCAGGGACGAGCATTGGCTGGCGTCGGCTTGTTTGGCAGGGTGGTGTGGACTCGGAAGCTTCCATCCAAGCAGTCGAGACGAGCCGTCAGCTGTCACAAGTGCTAACAGCTCTCTCGGCCGTGTGAGGCGCCCGTGATGACACTGTGTGCAATGGATAATGTCCGTTCCCTCCCCCCACGTGCTGTGCCAAACCTCCGTTCTCAATCCATTTGCTTATTTATTTAGCAAATTACGGGGCGTCCTCGTGGTGCCCTGGCTCGACTTTGTGCACGACTGGGTGTTGCTTGCTCGGACGCGGCATTCTCCACGCCGGCCTAGGTGGGAAACGACTCTTGCGCTAGCCCTCGTCTTCCACACATGTCTCTGTCTCTGTCATACAGGTCTCGGTATTCATGTACATATAACCAAGGTGGACAAATGTTTTTGGCCCATCTGGCACCCGGCCCGACAGAGACGACTCTCGTCCGCGCTCCCTTGGATCTTGTCCGGGCGGGGCAAACATTGACCGAGCACGTGCACGGCTCGCTCCGTGGGCCGACATGGCCTCGTCCCACCGAATGCGAAGTCTGCAAGCGTTGACAAGGTCGACCAAGGGGTCCAGGACACCCACTGCAAAGGCATCGCTGCGGCACCACTTGATACATCGACTTTGCCAAAGGTTCCCTGCCCACGGCCTTGGTCATTCACTGCCAAGCAGCTACGGGAACACCCAGAAAAAATTAGACGCCTTTTATGCCCTACAGTTGCAGTCGCTAAGGCATTGGGTAGTCGACCAAGTGTTGGCGGCGGAGATTTGGCCCGAGCAGACACGCCGTCGTAACCGTAACGCCGTAGCCGCAATGGGGCGGGCGCCAAAGCAGCCGGACGAACGCCAGGTGGGCCCAGCCAAGGTACATATTGAAGAACACACAAATACAGAGTACAGTGCAACGTTTCAGAGCCCACCCACCTACCCTAAGCCTGACGATGGCTTGGCCATGGTAGCACCGGTGCGTGGCTCGTCGGCAATCGGAGTCATCCAGCACTGCGCCAACCAACAGCGGAGCTAGTGGTTGCCGCGATCCGGTGAGCATTTTGCCTGCCACTCTGTCGGGTCGGGACACGAAGTGGCCTCTGCTCCATCTGCCCTACCGGCATCATCACAGCATGGACCAAGCACAGTACACTCTTGATTGCGGTGGCCAGATGGACCGGCTAAATCAGCTGGGCCGAGACAGGCTGCCGCGTCATGTCGCACCTCACGCCGTCGGCATGCCAGTCGTCCAAGCCGCCTTATCACACGGCGCACACTTCTGGACGGGGACATGGCGGCATGTGAATGCACGTAATTTGTGCATACGTAGACATGATGTTGCGCTTGAGCCTGCCCCGTCGCACAACCAACACTGCCCGGTCCCCTGTGCCGGGAGGGACCATATGTATATCAGATATGCAAGGCACGGGACGCACCAACAGGCATGTGACGGGCCCTCTGAGGATGAACTGCGGTACGGAGTGTACATATATATGTACATGCTGTAAGCGGAGTGCGCGCATCATTCTGCCAGGCAGGCACTTGAGCTGAGCCTAACTGAGCGCGTCTCAGACAAGGTGCCAGATAATACACACAGAGTATCAAAGGACGTGTTTATAAACGTCACCTGATGGAGCAGTTAAGCAGCCGCAGAGCATATGCGGAAAAATGCTCTGCGATACATTGCGCCGGCGCCTACGAATACCGAGTACATACAGTACGGTCTGGCATCTGCACGAGGCGAGGTACGCAAGCATGTACATGGAACATGGGCACCTTGACAATCAGCTTGGGCAAACAGGCGCGTGGCGGTGCCGAGTGTCGATTGTTTCCACTCGGCGCAAGGAAGGCAGGCACGTTGATGTTTTCAGACGGCATGCACGAAGCGCCCTTGCTTGTGTGGCAGGTGTGACTCGAGGAAAGGTAGGCATGTATGTACAGAGTAGTACCTCTGTATCTCATGTGTGGAGGCGCTTGCGGCAAGGGATTACTGAACGCCCTCAACTAGTGGTTCTTGGGTGGTTCGTCGGTGTGCATCGGGCCGCCGAGCCAATTCGCGGGGCCCGGGGAATAAACTAAAAACAGAAAGCGAGACCCACCGAATAAGGGGCCGAGTCGTCGCTTTGCAGTACAGTGCAAGATGCCAAGGCCACCATTGTCAAGACAAAGTCGGAGCCGAGCCTCTTTCTATTGCCTTGTGTGCCCAGAGTGGCAGCACCAGATGGCCAGCGGACAAGACCAGGTGCGGCGGGACAATTTGTAGCAAGAGCGTTTACGATTGAAACATTGTGCGTGTCTTCGACTGACAATGTACTGCAAGGATACTCAGCCCCCACGCCGCGGCAGCCTGCACAAGTATCTTATGCATCCATGACGAGCAACGACGCTCAGCTGCCTCGACCTAGAGCAGGTAGCCAATCAAGACAAAACAAACAACTGAAAGATGATGAGCCTTGCACTCAGTCCCAGCCCGCATGCAAGGGCACGCACGTATCCATGTATACACCCCGTATCGTTGTCTGCGTACCTCCTTATCTTGGTCGCCGAAGCGCTGACCTTCTACCCAAGGGACATATTCGTTCGTCCACATGTCAGTACATATTCGTACATACACATAGCTCCTCGTATAAGCAAGCACAAGGGTCTGGGCAACAGGTCGCTGCGTTGCGCTGTCGAGCGCCCCAATCGCAGCGCGGTCCGTTCGTGTCCGGCTGCCTCTCGCTGAAGAGTTGCCTGGGCTGCCTCGAACATGGCGTCACGTCCACCATGCGGTCATGTCCGATGCCGATTCCTCGGCATGCAATTCGTCCAACGCGCAAACGTGCTGGGCAGTGCATTGGGCAATGTTGTTTGCGGGCGGGTAAACGACCGGACGCGGGAATGCAAGGCGCCACCCCATGAGGTGTGTGACCCTGAGGTGCGAAGGAGCGGCCCCAGCCCCATGAGGGGTGCAAAGCTTTGCCTCAATTGGACGCGATCGACGCGGCCTTGAAAGGGGTCGAGTGGCCTTGAAATTGCTGTGAAGCTTGGGCTGAACAACCAAAACCCCCCCCTGACTAGCACACGAGTGGGTAGGAGCGAAGGAGCGAACTGACTAAGCACGAGCGAACCCCCAAGCAACAGCCCGTCAAGCGACATTCAGAGAGGGTCGGGTGGGCTTAAAAAGTTGTGAAAGTGGATTGGCTCATGGTTAAAAAATGATCTACACGCCAGCCAGGATGACCCCTGAGCCGGGTGGGCGCCTCCCGCTCCACACCCGCCAACCGTAGCACAAACGTGCCATTCCAGCGCTACCACCAAAAGACCAGACGACGGGGGCCTTTTGCCAGCCAGCCAGCGCCTCTGAGGTGGGCACTGCTGGTGACCTGACGGCTTGGGGGAGGCGAGGCAGGCCCTGCGAGCACCTACCTGAATGCTCAGGGGAGGCATCAGGCAGGTACACTGGTACCTGATAAGTACTTGCCTGGGTATCAGGCATGCACAACCTAAAAGGTGCCTGGAACTGGTTGGAGGCTGCCCCAACAAACAGGAGGTGAAGAAGAGAGGACGGCTGTTCGCGGCAGACGCAAGCGGGCAAACGCACCGGCAAACGCACAGGCAAACGCACAGAGGCAGGCCATGTAGGGCTGCCCGATGGACAGATGCGGTCGGCAGCCGGACGCAGTGTGCGAGTGCGAGTGTTGTTGTTGCATCATCCTTCAGCTCCGTGCACGGCACAGTACCTAGGTACCTCGAGGCATGCAGACACAGCGGCGAATACCTAGACAGGTACTTGCATGCATGCCCGTGCGATGGCCAAAGTTATGAAGGCGTGCTTGTCAGGCGAGAAGGTACCTACTGGTAGATGGCTACACCTCCATGCATGTACCGTGCACTTGCAGCTCCTCGAACCACTCACTTCCTGGCTTCCAGCTGCTGCCTCTTCTCCCATCCTCTCCCCCCCTGCCTCGGCCCGTGTGCCTCCAATCTCTTCCTCTATCTTCTCTCGCTACCTATCCGTACATTCTCCTCGACATTGTCTCCTCGACATTGTCACTCGCCATTGTCACTCGACATTGTCACTCGACACCACCGCCCCAAACCACCACCCTCACTCGTTTATCCAGCCAAGCGCCTTGAATGACTACAGCTTCGACTCGGCAGGTTCCCAGTCCTTCTCGCTACCGACCTGCGCCCCTCGCTTGCCACGACTCTCGGTGACCAAGGCTGCCTTGCCTGTACACGACGCCTGTCACATCAACATGAAGGGCCATCCAGCAGAGGAGATGCTGGAGATTGGCACCTTTCAGCGCCGGAACCAGTCCTCTCCGTCTCCAGAGCATCAACACTTCTCGCGGCCCACGGCTGCCAGCCCGAGGCCAGTCTCGTACCAGGCCTCCGACGACAACTCGTCGCCCGACTGGCCGTCCTCGGTCACGCCAAAGTCGGACTCGCAGACGCTTGTGGACAGCCCGCAAGAGTCCCGCGCCAGCTTCCGATCATGGAAGACGGGCCAGCACACCCCCGGCGACATGACTGCCTCGACCAGGTTCCTGCCCTTTGCCGACTCGGGGCCCTCAACGCCAATGGTAAGAATGGCCGAGCTGCCTGCTGTGTAAGCCCGTCGGCTGACCCAGCTCTTGCCTCAGAACCAAAGCAACATTAGTCTTGCCGGCCTCCTCCAAAACGCCGCCGCCCAGCCCGGAACCAAGTCCTGGGCCGAGAGCGACGAGTCGATAGCCGTCTTGCACAAGCGCGACGACGCCGACATCTGGCGCGGCTGGAAGCGCCACCTGTTTCGCCTCGTGCCTGTCCTGACCTTTGTCAACACGGGAATCTACCTCGTCTATCTCGCCCTCCGCGTCCTCTGTGTCATCTGGGCCCAGCGCGCAAACGACACCGTCTACGCCGCCGCATGGGTCTTCATCGGCGTCGAAATCGCTGTTGCCGTGCCCTCGCTCATGCACAACTCGTGGACCATGTGGTCCATGAAGAAGCGTACCCGCCAAAAGCTGAGGCTCAAGGGCTACGACGTGCCCACCGTCGACGTCTTTGTCACGTGCTGCGGCGAGGACGACGACCTTGTCATGGACACGGTCCGCGCTGCTTGCGACCTCGACTTCCCCTATGATCGATTCAGGGTCGTGGTGCTCGACGACGGCAAGTCGGTCGGCCTCGAGACGGCCATTGCCCGCCTGGCCATGAGCTACCCCAACGTCTACTACATGGCTCGCGACAAGATTCCCGGCAAGCCGCATCACTTCAAGGCCGGCAACCTCAACTACGGCCTCGAACAGGTCAATCTGCTCCCCGGTGGCGCTGGCCAGTTCATGGCTGCCCTCGACGCCGACATGGTTTGTCCCGTCGCTCCCTCGTCTCAGACGTCTTCCCGTGTTAATCATTGGCATTTCGCTAGATTCCCGAGCGCGATTGGCTCCGTGCCGTCCTCCCCCACCTCGTGGTCGATCCCAAGATGGCGCTTGCCTGCCCGCCGCAGCTGTTTTACAACACGCCACCGGCTGACCCGCTCGCCCAAAGCCTCGACTTCTTTGTCCACGTCATTGAGCCCATCAAGGACGCGCTTGGCGTTGCCTGGTGCACAGGCTCTGGCTACGTGGTTCGCCGCGATGCCCTCGATGACATTGGCAACTTTCCCCTGGGCTCCCTGGCCGAGGACGTCGCGACGTCGACGCTCATGCTGGGCAAGGGCTGGAAGACGGCCTACGTCCACGAGGCTCTGCAGTTTGGCACCGTACCCGAAGACTACGGCAGCCATCTGAAGCAGCGAACGCGCTGGGCCATCGGCACCGTCGATACGTCCTTCAAGCTCAACTTTTGCCTGTGGGGAGACAAGGTCCGCCAGATGAGCTTTGCCCAGCGCTTCTCGGGCTTCCTCTACGCCACGCTCAGCCTGTACACGATTCTCCTGACCATCTCGCTCTTTGCCATTCCCATCATCCTCATCATGGGCAAGACGCTGGTTGCCTACGCCACCAACGAGCAGCTCCGCTGGTTGATTCGACTCTGTTTTGCGGCCACCATTTCCAACCGCCTCTGCGAGTGGGTCCTGTCCATTCCTGCCGGCTACCACACGGGACAGAGGAGTGCCCGTTACCAGCTGTGGATGTCGCCCTACATTGCCCTGTGCATCATCCGCTCCTTTGTCCTGCCTCGCTGGCTGGGCGGCCAGGTCCAGGCCTTTAAGCCCACCGGGTCCCTGGCGTCGGCGCTGAATGAGCGTGACCCTCTGAGGAAGAAGAACATGGTCCGCCGGCTATGGGCCATCCTGATCGGCTACATGGGCGTCTTTCACCTCGCCTTTGTCTACATGACGCTGGTTGGCGTGGTCATGACGTCTTTCCGCTGCTTCGTCGTCCAAAAGACGACGAGGGAGATTCTGCTGTGCCTGTTGACGCACGCCTTTTGGCCGCCGCTGACCTTTCTGTTCATCTGCAACTCTCTGTGGGTGCCCGTGGCCTACGCCATTGACCCTCCGATGATGCCGGACCGAGAGCAGCTGCTGGACCGTGACGCCAAGACTGCGGTTGCCCACCCCACGGCCAAGAGCAAGAAGATTGCGTTTGGCGGCCAGGCTGCCTGGTTCGAGCTCGAGCTGACCACGTCGACGCTATACACGGCCTTTATCTTTGTTCTCTCCTTTATCTTTTGAGGCCAAGTGTTGGCACTCGACACGGCAGTCGCTGCCTGACGGACTCTTATCGAGGACCGAGTGGACGCCAGTGAGCACTGGATGTGGCGCCTGGCCCGTGATGGCCCCGAGTCCTGCTCTCCGAGGGAGGGGGGCGATTCCAAGTCCAACCGTTGGCTGCGACGACGACGACGGATGAGAAGCACACAGGCGTCACCACTCATGTCGACGTGGTATCACGATGGCGATGAATGCGGTCCCCTCGGGCGAGGCATGTTAGCTTCAAGGGCGGCGCAAACGGATCATCTTCTTTGGCCATGTGGGCAGCATGCAAATGGGGCCAGAATCACAGGCGGCCAGAGACGCGGAGCATTGACGCATTGCTTAATTAATAGGCCACGGGGGTCGGTTGTTGGCTTTTGTTGTTTGCATTTACGCCACGGAGTTGGCTTGTAGCATTACAGGTAGATGACGACTGCGCACATGTATATAGACCTTTCTTGTGCAAATAGTCTTATTGAGTCTTGTTGAATGGGTCTTTGGACGGTTTCTCCATACTTTGTCTGTTTAGCAGTATTTGCACGCAAGTTGAATGGCAGTCAGTTTCTCCTTGGATGTTAGTGTGCCATGACTCATTTGCCCGGATAAGCCGTAAATCTATGAAGAGGTAGCCTAGACGAGCCTATTGAGCTTTTCAAGAATGTTTGAGCGTGTGAACATTTATGCACTATTTTTCAGGGGCCGGAACGGCTTCCAACTAGTAGCCGAAACTCATAAGCATGCGCCATGAACTCGCGATGGGTGCAAGAGCAAGTGTCCTCCCTACAGGGTAGCAACGCGATTGTTTTTTTTCTTTTTTGTTCTTGGGACCGATGCTCGGCAGCCATCATGTCTCATGCAAAGGGCGTGGTCATGTCTTGGGTTGTGTGCTCGCCATGACAGCTCAGGCGATCCAGAACCAGATCCTCTCGAGCCAGTTCCTCGGCTTGACAAGCTTCCAAGTCGGCTCGAGGCGGTCGATCTCGGCCTTGCCTGACCAGAGATCCATGTCGGCGAGGCGCACAAGCTTGGTGCCCTTGGCCCACTTGTAGCCGAGGAAGAGGCAGAGGAAGATGGGGATGCTGATGTAGGGGGGCAGAAACGTCTTGGGGCCAAAGTTGGCGGGGAAAAAGGCGTCGAAGCCATTGAAGAGGGCGACGGCGAGGCAGAAGACGAGGGAGAAGCAGGCCAGAAAGGGCTGCAGAGGCGCCTTGTAGGGCAGGGTGTCGCGGCAGACGCCGTGGTGGCCGAGGCCGCGGTGGAAGCGCAGGTAGGTCCAGCAGACGCTCGCCCAGACGACAAGGGTGCTGATGGTGCTGATTTGGCCGAACCAGAAGAAGACGTCGGCCGAGGCGTTGCCTACAGTGAGGAAGGCGAGGCAGCCGATGCACGAGGTGGCGGCGACGCAGGCATAGGGCACGCCGAAGCGCTCCCAGCGGAAGAGAGCGGGGGCCTTGGCGTCGAGGGCGGCCGAGTAGAGGACGCGCGTCGAGGCGTAGAAGAAGGAGTTGCCGGCGGACCAGGCCGACGAGAGGATGACGGCGTTGATGACGGAGGGCAGCGCGACGATGCCGGCCTTGTCAATGGCAATGACAAAGGGGCTCTGGGCGGCGCCGGGGGCGGATCTGCTGATGGCGTTGAGCAAGTTGGCGTCGCGCGACGAGACGCAAAGGCCGACGAGGAAGATGGACAGGACGTAGAAGATGGCGATGCGCCAGAAGACGCGACGCACCGCCTTGGGGATGTTGCGGCGCGGGTTCTCCGTCTCGCCCGCGACCACGACCACCATTTCGCTGCCGCCGTAGGAAAAGGTGGCCTGGGTAAAGACCTTGAAGAAGGCGAGGAAGCGGCCGAGGGCGCCGGGGCGCAGGTACTCGTTCATGGCGCCGGGGGAGCGCCAGTAGCGGAAGCCGATGGGGTCGGCGCCGGGGGGCGTGGCGCCGACGGCGATGAGGAGCATGAGGATGATGAGGCCGACTATGGTGACAATCTTGACGGCGCCAAAGACAAACTCTGCCTCGCCGTAGACGCGCACGGGCAGGCAGTTGAGGGCGACGAGGGAGGCGAGGCCAAGCGACACGACGGCGACGGGGGGCAAGGCCGAGGGCGACGGGTGCCAGTAGTCGACGACGACGGCGCAGGCGGCGAGCTCGACGGGGACCCCGATGGCGAGAAGATACCAGTAGATCCAGGCGAGGGCGAAGCCGAGGGCCGGGTCGGCGTAGCGGGTGGCGAAGACGGGGATGGCGCCGGGCACGGGCAGCCAGGCGGCCATCTCGCCGAGGGTGACCATGACGCAGTACAGGTTGATGCCCGTCACGGCGTAGGCGAGAGTGGCCGAGAGGGGGCCGGCGAGGGAGAGGACCTGGCCGCTGCCGACGAAGAGGCCGGTGCCGATGGCGCCGGAGAGGGCGAGGAACTGCACGTGGCGGGACTTGAGCCGGCGGTTGAGGGTGCCGACGGGGGAGGGGCCGGGGTGGCCGGAGCTTGCCTCGGCCCTGTCTTTGCCGTCGTCGGGCGGTCCGGGTCCGGGGTCGGGTCCGGGTCCGGGGTCAACGCCGGGGTCAACGCCGGGCCCCCCGGCCTCGGCCTCTTGGTCGTGCCGCATCACGCCGTCGTCGTCCCGGCCCCGTGCCATGGTGCCGACCGGTGCGCTGTCTGCAAAGCAGGCCGTCACGCAAAGCGAAACGACGTCGATGTGCGGCCCAGGCTGTCGGCGCTCCTTCTACCGGTTTCCTGTATTCGAGATGCCGTCCGTGTCTGGGCAAGATGGCCACGAGTCGAAAAGGCTCTCGGCCACCCCCGCATCTCGTCCCTCGCAGAAGCGCCAACCAGCATCTCCATGTGCGCACAGCGTCACATCCAGCATGTGCGCGTGACCGGGCGGGGGAGCCGGCTGAGGCGGCCGATGCTGTGGCACACCCCGACGACGCCTCGACGGGTTGACGCCCCTGCGAGACTGCCATCTGTGCGAGCTCTCCTTTGCCAAGAGGAGATAAAATCTTGGCCTTGGCCTTGGCCTTGGCTGAGGTAAAAAAATGTGCAGCGTCGACGTGGCGGAGCATCAGCCTGCAAGCGCCAGCTTCCGCGTCTTGGCTTTGTGACAATTTCTTGCATTTAGCAGCTCACCGAATACGTGTGCAGTATTTGCATTGAGTAACGGCACGTCCGCGCCTCGGCCTTTGCGCACCAGCCTCAAACGCCGTCGTGCGAGCCGGAAGAAAAATGCCTCTGGCGGTAAATGGCGCTGGCCATGTTTTGTCAGGGGCCACGGAGATGGCGTAAAACACGAAGCCGATCAAATTGGCGCTCAAGGATTGGACACCTGGATGATCGATCTTCAGGGCCCGGACGGTCGAGAGGCATTAACCGGGAGATGCCGGGTGCGGAGTAAGTCGGATCGCGAGGCCCGGAGAAGCTCGAATCGGCGGGGCCGAGTGGGCGAATTGGGGTCCTTGGCGGCGGGGAGAGCCTGGACGAGGAAGCGAGAGAGGATGAAAGATGGCCATTTCGGTGCTCAAGAGGGCGCGACTCCTCGTAGAGAGAGTTACGTATGTGGATGGGGTAAGCTGCTGTGCAACAGCCCAGGCGGAGAAGCCAAAGTCAAATTCCTGCAGTCGTCTTGGCCGCGTCACGTTGCGGGACGCCGCCGGGGGTATCATCAGGTGGTTGAACACGACCGGGAGGGCTCGGCTCCGGCCGGGTCTATCCTCCCGGTCCGTGAGCCAATAAAGGCCAAGCTTTCTCGATTCAGGGCCTCTGTATTGGTGCCCTCACTCCGCCCCCCGGGGCCCAATCAGAGCGTCGGCAGATGTCCCTCCTCGCCGCCTGACTTGTGTCTCTCCTGATGTCACGTCTTGGCGCCATGAAGGAGACGGCTCCAGGTCAGAATCGGTGGCTGGGTTTATGCTTAAAACAAGGCGAGGTTGGGTGAGGCAAACATTGGCACCATGACACACGGTTCGCTTGAACCTTGAAGGCAAATAACTAGGTTTTTGGCTCAAGCTTGCCACTCAGAACCGAAGGTTACCCAAAGCGAACACAAGCTTGCGTGTATAAACTGGCAGAGAGTGCCAAAGGGGGCCGTGGGCAAGGCGATCCGGTTCTTCCCTTGCAAAAGCCGCATGACATCAGCCCACTTTTCATTTTCCCCTGCCCTCGGCGCCGAGGAAATACAGCGGCCAGGAAAGACGGGCGCCGACGACGGCCGTTTCGAAAGCGTCGAGGGCCGCATCTCCGCATCTCCGGGTCGGCGTGGCACCATGTGGTCCATGTGGAGCAATATGTGTGTGATGGAGTGCTGTCAAATACTCATAACACGTATATATACACAGGCCGTCACGACTGCGCGCCAAGAGCGGCGGGCATGAATGCATGCATGCTCGTGTAACCGCTTGGTTCTTTGTCCTCGTCGTTTGCTGCCGTTGCATAACACTGACGAGATAATACTCTTGCGGGTCGTCAATACTCTTGCGAGTCGTCGTCGTCGTCGAGCAGGCAGTCACTCTTCTACTCCAGCATTTGGCAGACGTCGGATCGAAGCCATCCATCCAGCCTTTGCGCCTTGTTCAAAGAGAAGAAGGAGCTTGAAAGTCAAGGAAAGAAGAGGAGAAAAAACAGAGACGGCACAATGGCCTTGACGGCCGAGCAAATCGCCATTGTCAAGTCGACGGCGCCCGTCATCAAGGAGCACGGCAAGACAATCACGACCACCTTTTACCAGCGCCTGCTCGGCGCGCACCCGGAGCTCAAAAACCACTTTTCGCTGCGCAACCAGCAGTCGGGCGCTCAGCAAGCGGCGCTGGCCGACGCCGTCTTCGCCTACGCCGCCTTCATCGACGACCTGCCGCGGCTGGCCGGGGCCGTCGACCGCATCGCCCACAAGCACGCCTCGCTCTTTGTGCGGCCCGAGCACTACCCCATCGTCGGCAAGTTCCTCGTCGCCGCCTTTGCCGAGGTGCTGGGCGATGCCCTGACGAGCGACGTGGCCGACGCCTGGGTGGCCGCCTACGGACAGCTGGCCGACGTCTTTGTGCGGCGAGAGAGGGAGCTATACGACGAGACGGCCGAGTGGCAGGACTGGAGGGCCTTTCGCATCGCGCGCAAGGAGCAAGAGGCCGAAGACGTCTTTAGCCTGTACCTTGAGCCCCGGGACGGCCGGCCGCTGCGGCGCTACCTGCCGGGCCAGTACGTGTCGGTGCGAATCCCCATCCCGGAGCTCGACGGCCTGTTCCAGTGCCGGCAGTTTAGCCTCAGCACGGCTCCCGACGAGGGCATGCGCCAGTACCGCGTCTCGGTCAAGCGCGAGCAGACGGTCGACGGCGCCTCGGTGCAGGACCTGGCCGACGGAAAGGTGCCGGGC
Organism: Ophiocordyceps robertsii; assembly: GCA_027405785.1. Lineage (NCBI taxonomy): Eukaryota > Fungi > Ascomycota > Sordariomycetes > Hypocreales > Ophiocordycipitaceae > Ophiocordyceps > Ophiocordyceps robertsii. The sequence continues at coordinate 26,532 of JAPEBW010000395.1, read as the reverse complement.
CTCGTCTCCAACAAGCTGCACGGCCAGTACGGCTGTGGGGCCGAGGTGGAGCTGAGCCCGCCCCGGGGCGAGTTCTTCTTCGACGCCGCCGCCGTCGCGCCCGACGCCCCCGTCGTGCTGCTGTCCATCGGCGTCGGCGCAACCCCGCTGCTGTCCATCCTCGAGGCCATCGCCGGCTCCACCACCCCGGCCTCTCGGCCCGTTAGCTGGATCCACGCCGCGCGCCACCCGGCCGCCGTGTGCTTCGCCGGGCCCGTCGCCGAAATCGCCGCCCGCCAGCCCAACGTCCGCTCCGTCGTCTTCGTCAGGCACGCCGCCAAGGATCGTGGCCACCACGTCGAGGGCCGCCTGAGCATGGAGAGGGCCGAGGCCGACGGCCTGCTGCACCTCGACCACAAGGCCGCCGGCTACTACATCTGCGGGCCCGAGGAGTGGATGGTGCAGGCGAGGAAGTGGCTGCGGGACCGGGGGGTCGCCCGGGAGCGTGTCTTTGTCGAGCTGTTTAGCACGGGCGAGGTGCATTAGAGCACTGGCCACGGCACTGAGTAATGAGACCGCGGGGGCCGAGACGAGCTCCTCAACGTGTACATGATCCGGCGCATGCTAGTTTGTAGCTTTACGCCCCCCCTTTCTCCTCTCACAACTCTTCCACCGCCCATGCTTGGATGCTACAACGGCGTCTTTGGGCCATTGCAGCTCCCGACAGACTTCATCTGACTTTGGAGTGCCATGACCTCTTCAACATCTCAAGCCAAGCACCACCACATGCCGACTTTCCGTCCGACTCTGTCCCCTGTGTAGTAGTATCGACACAGATGCTGCCAGCAGCCACACATTGACCATTTTCGGAGCACTCGAGACCAGCGAGCTATCCCTTTGCCGAGTGCCCTTCTAGCTGAACCCCCTGTAGCCGGGGCCGCGTTTTCAGCAGCCGCGTCATCACACGTAGTCGGTGCCGCCTGTGCCGCCAAATTCCCCTTCAGCCGTTTACTTGGCCGCCTGGCTAACCGGGGCTGCGTTTCCAGGCGAGGCATTTTGCGTCCGTGTTCTTTGTAGCCCGACCCTTGGTGGCGTCCTTGTTTGTGTCCTGCTTCCTTCTGCCCGGCTTCTCGGGCTACACCAACTTCTCATTCGCACTCTTTTCGGCCGCCGCACATTCGGCCGCCGACTCTCCAAGCACTGGTCACCGGGAAGAGCCTTGAGCTTGTTTGCCAGCCAGAGGGGCCCGGGCCGAGTAAGCGCTCGGGGCCGCCCGCAGCCCCTGAGCAGCCAAGGTGGCCGATATTCGGGCCGGTGAGGCTCTCAAGCTTGGATGCGCATGTGTTGACTCGTACTTCAAATGAGTGTGGGCAAGGGCGAGAATGGCTATAAAAAGGGAGAACCCAATCGCTCTTTTCAATTGAATCGGAAAGCCAAGCATCTGACACCCACATGTAGCTTCGCAGCAGTCAAACACAAACTCCTACCGCACGCATACACCGGTCTCGCAAGTCTATCCTCTCCTGTCTTGAATGTTGAATCCAGACTTTGCATCAAGTCCATCTGCCTTCTAACCCTTGATAACTCTCTAACCAAACTCATCCTCCCTGGACAAATTCGGCCAATCCGGTTCACATCGTCTCTCTCCTTTCTGGTCAGCAACGGCAGACATCGCCAGATAGTCCGTCAATGAATCGCTGCTTGGGTGTATGCCAAGGCGGCACAACATACACTCGCTGGTTCAAACCCGTCGACGATGGTAGGACAGCCGTTTCTCGACCAGCCTACGCACCTCAAATAATACATGTACAGTCACCTGGCTATAGGGATGCACCCTGCACGTCATGACACGTGCAAGTGTCACCTAAATGCCTCCGTCCATGCTGTCTCAAGGAGTCTTCCCTCCAGGTGGCCCCGGGGCTTCTGTGTCTTGGGGAATGGGGTTCATGTATGAGATCTGAAATCCAGCAGACAGCATCGATTACTAGCACGAGTCTCTTCTTAGGGGCTACATGTAGTTGAGGGATAAGGTATAAGCCAGGCGAAGGCGTCTGTCTGTTGGTATCGTGTCCACGCCTGGGTCACCATGCCAGGAGCAGGTGAGCATGCTGTATACAATTGCATAATTATTCATGCTTTACAGTACGTAGTATATGTTCTGCATTGCGAATCAAACGGTTGATAGCGGTTATAGTTGCCACATCCAGCCAATCCAGAGCACAGCAAGCAACACAAAGATCATCACGCCTATTTTCTTGGCCATTTTCTGCGCTACCCAGCGCCATCTCGCCCAATACAACGAGTTCTCAAGCTGCATCGCATCATTTGCGTTGTTGAGATGCGGGAACTTGCCCTCCGGAACAGGCAAATCCAAAAACTTGCACAATGGATCCCAGCCCTCGCTTGGATGAAACTCTAGCAACCTCTCCTTTGATACGACATGGCGAACATTATCGTTATGCCTATCGAACGACTCGAGGAGAGCCGGATAGGCAGATGGGTTGTAAGGCCGGTGGCCTTGAGATAGGATAGCGGTCGTACGGTTGAGGAGTGCCTGGTAGGGACCCATGAATTCGCGATCCAAAAGACAGAGGATGGGCCAGGATCTCCAGGAAAGTATTTTAAGAATAAAACCTTGCATGGACTGGAGCCATTCTTCGCGAGGGCGTACAGTCAGGATGACTTTTGCGTCGGGATATGCGGCGATGAGTTCTTCCACGAAGAGGCAGCAGGGATCGTCTGTGACGGCCTGGCCAGAATCATTCCATGTTAGTGTCGGTGACTTGACGGATGTGGGAAGGATTATTTGAAGAGACGATGACCAATACTCGATGCCCCAGCCCATGCCGAGGTTATTCGCCAAGATTGATTCGGAGACACAAAAATGGGAAAACGCACATCATAGTTCCAAAGGATGCGATCAAAGTCCTCGCCTTTGAACGGCTCCCCCAAGCCGTCATACTTTGCTTGTACAGCCTTCAACCAGAGTTGGAAGTGTTTGTTGTTTTTGTTTCTCGATATTTCACTGAAGTGGTACGGATTCAAGCCCAATACTTTGAAGGCGACGCAAAGAGCTGTAGTCTCCTAGTTAGTGATGCATGCTCCAATCATGGTTGAGGCGTGTACATTCATGTGGTGCCTGTACGCGGCAGTCCCAGAACAAGGACTTTCATGGGCTTCGGCCGTGGGATCACCGGCGGAGTCTCGTCATAGAATTCCTCTTTGCAGTCCATTTTGTGATTTGGTTGATGCGCTGGCTCGTCGGACGTATTCGATGGCTTATGGGCCGAGCAGTCTGTCGAGAAATACCCGAGGGATCTTTGATAAAGTTATACTCGCCATTGGGGGTCTGACGTGTTGATCTGACGTGGATTCTGTACATGTAGTGCAGAACCTACGTGGCCTGCAGGATGCCAGCCGCATGGTTCCAAGAGGGCCTAGACGAGACCCCTCTCTGGAGAAAGCAACCGTACAGTGAAAAGGGGATATCACTACGGGAAAGTGAAAGGGATATAAGTTGGGGATCACAAACAGGCAGGAAAGGGAGAGAGCAAGGCATCAAGAGAATGCAACACACATACAAACCTCTACCATTTTGGCTCTCTTTGCGAGACAGGGAGCCCTACTTACATTTACTTCGTGCCGACACAAAGCTGGCGTCTACCTTGCATCCTCGACCTTGGGCGGCGAATCCCAAGCACCAATGATCTAGAATTTTGAGCCGACTAGGCCCGAGCCGCCACGCCTTAGTTCGTAGCCCTTGGGCGCACGGTTAAACCGGCATTAAATATTGCCAAGAGGGGAAAGTTGGTTGCATATGATCACGCGCGCCCTGGCCTGTCCCCGCGGACCAGGCTCCGGCCCGGACAGGTTGCAATCCACTAAACGTCAGGCCGGGCCTCGAACCTGCAGGATGGCCGTTGGGCAGCAGGAGATCATCAGCATTCTGAACCCCGTACGGTCGGTCGGGAGAAGCATGCTTGTGGTTGTCGGTACGCTGCCCGACAAGCCGAGGAGTTGTTTTGGGCCCAGTTGTCCGAGGCTCGTTCCCAGACTCACAAGCCGCGCTCGCAGCTGTGGAATGAGAAAGTCCTGGAGGAAAGAGATTGAATTTACCACACGTAATAGAAACGGCTGATGACGGAAGAAACATAGAGGCGTCCGTCTCAATTTGCCTCGCGTTAGTGCTTACTTCTCGCCGGCCCTTGCGTGGCTAAAAGCAGCAAGCAGACATATTAAAATAAGCTGCGTTTCTATGCTACTGTAGCAGTGTAAGTGACCCGGAGTTAATAAAACGCCGCGGATAGTATGCGTTAATGATGATTAGACGTGTAAGTTAATGTATTTATCCCTATATTTTATATGATAGATTCTATTGAGTATAAGTACGTGTCGTAACGATTTGGCTTGGTCTTGGCAGCTTTTATACTATTCGTCTCCTTTGCAATCCATCGAAACCTTCCTTCTCAAGGAGTCAAGATGGTGAAACGCCCCTTATCTCGGAGTGGCCTCCCTTCAGGGCTTTCATTGTTAGTCGTGCAGAGCAATCAGCCTTTTCGTCTCAGCCGTGTCGCGTGATAGCACCGACTATGTAGACGAGCATGTTGCCAAGTTGGACCTCGGGCGGGAGACTGGCAGAATCTGCGGACCCCGTCCATCTTGGACATGACAGTCTTCTGAGCAGCAACCTTTACTCATACACAATGGCACGTTGCGATGGTGCTCGTCAGGGGCCTTGCGGAGCTAGACATGGCAACGCATGCAACGTCGTCGCGGCAGAGGATTGGATACACAAGGAACGGACTTTCTCCATGTGTCAACTGCCCCTTTGAGTCATGTTTCACACCCAGCAGCGTCTTCCTGGACATGTCGAGGGGCTCAACGCCACCTCCCCCAAAGGCTGGCGAGCGAGAACCCTCGCTCGTGCACCTCCCGGCCGAAAGCGTGTCGGGCATTACGTACTTGTAGCCTAGGCCGGAGATCAAGATTCTTCTAGATGGTGGTCGTATTACATGGTCAGGTTTCACCATGGCTGCTTAGTCCTGGTCAGCCAGGTGACACAGAGTGACTGGCCAAGGCCCTAGCCAAACCGCGTTTTGTTGTTTCCATGTCTTTGTCTCGCCATCGGCCCGAGTCCTCTCCGTCAATGCGTGCCGACTCGAAAAGGACGATGGCAGCTGGGAAACAAGCCGAGCAACCACCCCCTGGCCGGTTGAGAACCGCTTTCACACCGTTGACGCTTTCCGTTTCATACATCAGATGTCATGATTTGCTTAGCCGCTCATGTTTCGGCAGGGTTCGGCGGAGTAAGGCGGGCCTGGCATATTGAACGAGACGTATTGTAAGTTGGTCTTAAAAGCTGAGGAGTGTTTAATGTTGCTTAACTTGGTTGCTTAACGAAAGTGTGGTAACTACCAACTACGTATCCAGCGACCCGGCAAGGCGTCCACTCCCCTTTATACTTGATATAGAGACAAGTATGTAAAAACAATATATAAATAATGCATTAATTATGACCTTGAAATCTCAATATAACAAGTATGTCTACGCTATAGTATGTTTCAGGTGAGGCATAAAAGGCGAGTAAGCCTTACATGACATATTTTATATTTGTAGGAGCCTTGCATAACATTAGGAATTTCAATCTAGCCTCAACGGTTTGGGCGTGGCAAAGGATTGAGTCAGCTAGATCTATAATTTCTAGCAATAGGCACCGACCCCACGTGGCTAATTTATACCAAGATGTATTAATGCTGCCCTACTTAATCATACTCTGCCAGGATATTAGGACGTGCTAGAGCAGGGTGGCTAAGAAACTCTTAGCGGAGGATCTTAGAAAGTTGGCAGCTTTTTACGCAGCACGTGTCAGTGAATCGTTAACGCATTAAGCGTATCTCGCCTATTAGGCATAGTGTTACTGTTTCGTAACGCGTTATGCAAGGCAGCCGTTAGCGAACTCTAAGCGGCAACCATCTAGACGGTCATAAGTAGTAAAAGGCGCCGGGTAGGCCGATGAAGATAAGTCATGCTGAGATAGTAGAGTGGACCCTGGATGGAATATAGCTCCGGGGTAGAGGCATGGTCGCAGTGTATTCGCAGCCTGTGGGGAAGATAGTCTGGGGTTTACTAAAGCTTGTTAAGAGCCGGCCCTCAGTTCCGAAACCTAAATAGGTCTGGCCTGCATTAATAGGGCGTAAGACGCCTTCTCTACTATAAAGTAGGGAGCTCATATAGTGGGTTCTTCATATAGCAAAAGACACAATATAAAATTAATAACGCCTATTCGTCTATAAACGCTTTGTGAAACAACTTCAAAGTCTCTACTTAAAGACTTTGTAAAACTTCTTTATACTAAGACCTTATGACCGATGTGTCCTCTTTATAGCGAAAGCAAGACGTATAATATTGCATAATCGAGCTAATGGGCTGCTGTTTGAGCTGGACTGCGTCGTGTAACAGCCAGCGCTTCTCTGAGCCTAGTGCTAAAGACGGCGGAGTCAGGGGCCCTTCTCGTTGTGTCGTACGACGCCTTGGGGGGCGAAGCGGATTGTAAAGAGTGGTGCTCTCGGCATGCCGGCAATCGAGCTTGTCTAATTACGGCGTAACTCGTCAGGCGGGACTACAATGCCCCTGTTCCGAGGACGCCGGCGGCCAAGAAGGTCTAAAAAATTAAAGGCAGTCTGCAACTATGAACACGTGTCCCTACAACGCCAGTCCTAACACGCCAAATACGTTCCTTTCAACATCTTGTCTTTCTTCTCCTTTCTCATGGCAGCAGCCCATCTCTCCGCATTCTCGACTGCGTCCGCTGACGAGTGCCTATGCTGCAACAGGTAAGAGATGACTTCTGCAGGGCTAAACTCGTGCTCCGGGACCTTGGCGGCAAATGCGTTGGCCATGCCGTGCAGCGTCGCCTCTCCCTTGCTCACCAAGTCTGTCGCTAGGTCTTGGTCAAAAATAAAGGCGAAAATCTGAGCAATCATGCTCGCATCGGCTAGCTGAAATTCAGCCTTGAGGTCGACGCGGCCCGGCCGAATAAGCGCCTCGTCTAGGTTCTCCACGTGGTTCGTCGTCATGATTAAAAGCCGGCCCTCCTGTGAAGCCACGCCGTCGAGGGTATTTAGCAGCCCAGACAAGGTACCCGACCACGTCGACGACGACCGGGCGTCTGGGAGACGGGCCGAGGAGCGCGCGGTGCCAATGGCGTCTATGTCCTCCAGCAGCACGACACACCTCTGCGGAAGCTTGGAAAAGAGCGCCGTGAGCGTCTGGTCATTTACATCGGGAATGTGGGCAATATAGACGTCGAGGCCGAGTTCTCCCGCAATGGAAAGACTGAAGCTCGACTTTCCGGTCCCAGGCGGTCCGTGGAGTAGGTATCCCCGGCGATAGGGAAGCGCACGCCGCGCAAACCATTTTCGCGTTTCGGTGCCGAGAAAGTCGCGGGCATCATCTACCAGCAGCCGCTTTTGCTTGTCGACAATGACGGTTGACAGGGGCCGAGTTTCTCTCGTAACCACCTTGACCCACGCGTCGCCGCGGTTTTCGAAAATGGTCGTCTTGTCTTTAATCTGGCTTAGGTATTCCACCCGACACTCCTCTAGCAGGGTCTTGAGGATTGTCGATGATCGACCGAAGCAGTCGAGGATGATTTCCTCCTCCTTTTGCAGGCCGTTGTCTCTCAATTGGGTGCTGTAAGACACGAGGCTCCCCTGGTAGAGAAAGAAGAATCTCCCGTTCCAGGGAGCAAACGTCAGGGGCTTCTTCCTCTCATCCCGGTCGCTGGTGCAATCGCCCACGCGGGCGATGGTGGAGCGAGCCGAGTGTTGCAGCCCTCGGGAGGCAATCCAGGTCGTTAGCATCTCATACGACTCGTCTGTCCGTGAAATGTAAACTTGCGACGCTGCGAAACGTCAGCCAGAGTTCGGCCGGCGGAACACGAAGACGGACTTAGGTGCTGTTCCAACCAAGACTTGAGCTGGCAGATGTAGCTTTTGAGAAGTGCGAAAAGCCCCAAAAGGCACAGGACAGTGGCGTACGTGTCCGAGTTCCAGGAGAATAGGTTCCGACTTGTAAGAATGGATAATCCAGACGACAATGCACCGAAAGGACCTAGTTTGTTGAAAAGCATCGACGTTGCCCAGTCTGTGGGCTGGCTAGTGGCCGACATTCTGTCGTCTGACATCAAGGTGGTTTGCATTGCTGTGAGCAGGAAGTAAGTCGAGGTTACTCAAGGCGGGCGGAAGAGCAGAGTGCCCATTCTAAACAACTGCTGCGCGGTTTTTTGTCGCCCGCGTTGTTGCCGGAAATGCCTCCACACGGCGTTGATGGCCCACGTGCCAGAGACGCAGCCAAGTCTTTCGTGTAGCAAGAAAGTATGAAGTGGGACAGCCGGCATCTTGTGCCGTCGAAGCCCTGCAGGCTCATGACAGTCAATCCGCTCAGAGAAACTTTTCTCGCGCCGGAGAGATGCCGCGAATCCGGGGTTATGCCACCTACGGAAGCCGTCTTATCTGCGGAGCCGCCCCAGCGGAGCCGGCCGTGCTATCTGCGGAGCCAGAGCGAGGCTGCCATTGGAAGCTTGGCTCAGTCGGGGGCAGTGTTGATCACGGGGCGGGTTTGGTTCCCCGCGTGGGATTCGGCACAGCCGGGTCCGGGGCCAGCGCGACTATGGCAGTATTGATCATGGGTTCGTATTCTCCCCTGGGGTTCCCTGGGCGTGGTTCAATCCGGGGCTCCGACTTCCGGCGCTAATGGAATCATGCCGGATCCCCGGCCCGGCCAGCGGGCGGCATCCGAGTGCCCGAACAGGCCGGACAGCCGGGTCCGTTAGGGTCTTGGGGACTCATCGAGAATAGGTTCACGAGCAGATCAAATCAGGCCACCGTCATCCGCCTGCGCTTTACTTTCTTTGTCCACGGCGCCTCAACAAGCAATGATGCGGTGCGGAGTGGGAGAATGTACGCCGATTTGTGACTTTGACGCTGCAATGCCCCGTCTCTCCAAGTGAATTGTTGCCTTTTATTCTCTCCAAAAAGGGTGAACACGATTGAAAGAAACAGATTTGTATTGACTCTGAATGACGGCTTCGCACTGCTGCCGCATTCGTGGAAATATCCTCACTATTTAAACATTTGGCCCCGCGAGCGAACCTGCCACCCATAGACCGAGAAAAAGCACCTAGTACTGGCAGAGAAGAAATCAAGGAACCAGTCCTTGCCGGAATCCCTTTGCACTGGGAGACCTCTCAGGTCGGCTTGACGTAAAAGGAAAAAAGCGGTAGATTCTGCCGTCCAAACACCCGCGACCATCGGCCGAGCAAGGTCGACGGCAGCGCTCGGCGCGTCGGCGCCTTTGCGCTTTGCGCGTGGTAATCTAGCTCGATGACGGGGCCCTGCGGAATCAGTGAGACGTCGACGGTTGCGTTGACGACGTTGCTGACGGGTTTCGCAAACACCCAGAGCTCGCACACGGTTTCGTAGCCGGGGGATGCGGCGCGCCCGGTGACAACTTCGTGCTGCTCGCTGTTTGGGTTCTTGGCAAAGACGAGGTTGACGGTTCCGAGCAGCTTGGAAAAGTCGTAGGCGTCGATTTCGAACAGTTTTCTTGCCTGACTCTTGAGCGTCTTGTCGATGACTATATTTGGCCGACAACGTTAGCCGTTTTGATAGAGCTTGACAGGGCCCATGGTTGGCTGCGTACCGTCTGTGCTGCCGCCATTGCGCAGATAAATCCGTTGACCAATGTACCGCGTCGTCTGGACCGCGAGCTGTTTTCCGTGAGTCAATGGTCCGGATAAGAGCTCAAGGAGGGGCCCCTACCACTACTTGTGCTCGGAACAAGGAAGGGTCGTCGATTTCGGGCTTTGTCTTGGCCTTGTCCGGGCTTGTGCTGACGCCTGTGATCTGTCCTCGAGGTTAGCATAGCCACAAGATGCACGACGGCTCTCGACTTGCCCAAGTTCTGTAGGCCTCGAGCACATTGCTCGAGTGATCATCTAGCTCGCCCCTCTTTTGTCTGTCGCCAATGTACTTGTCTTCAGGGACTGCCAGAGCGTATATTAGACTTGTGTCTTGTATTGTCGACTGATGCAGCTTACTCTGTCGAATCATCCCCTGGATGCCCATGTAGCTGTTGTAGTCGAGGAACACCGACCAACTCTTTGCCTCTCATTAGCATCACAGCTTCAACTGCATTTTGAGTGGCTTACCCGGTCGATTGCCCCGGAATAGTCCAGAGGCGTAAACTCGTTGAACCCCGGAATATTGGTATATCGCTCCAGCATTGCGCTACACCGTGTCAGCCTTCATCGCCATCGTGCAGACACTGCCGGGGGTCACCCACAATCGCTTCCAGTCATGCTTCTTTGCATCTGCAAGAAACGCATCGGCGTGGCCTTTGAGCTGCAAAAGTTCGTCGTCCTTGCCCCCCTTGATTGTTTTCTTGGCACCAGGAGGCGCTCCTACGTAATGAAGATATACCAGGACCTGCGAGTTTTTTTGGATCCTGTCCAAGCTGGCTTTGACCTTGTTCGTCACTTCGCTGTCGACCCCGTAGGCATTAAAGGCGACCTTGGCGCTGCGGATGAAATGAGCACCGTCCTGAGCATGTAGCTGTCGAAGCTTTGACAACTCACTCCTGCTCAACTTCTTGATGCTTGGTCTTGTCCGTGGTGATGATGGACACGCGAGCATAGAGCGCCCCTCCCTTGACAAAGTCTGCGGGCATGTTAGCATACTGTATTTCAAGCAAGCCACAGAAAAGAGGCGACTTTACCGCTGATGAATCGGTCACAGTACGTCTTGTCGGCATCTTTGGAGCCCGTCGGCTTAAATTTGAAGCTCTTTTTGGAAGTAGGCTGGCGTCGGATGTCTACCTTGACGAGATACGTCAAGAAGCTCGTCTCAAACTAGACGACGAACAAGTTCAGACATGGTTTCTGTTGGAGGCATAGGCACGCGTGATACTGACTGTGTTTTTATCGAGAAACCTGGCGTTGAAGGAACCACTATTTTGGACGCCCGTGATGGTCCCGCCAGCACTTATGTCAAGCGAGTTGACAAATTTCCTGTTTTCAAGACTTGTTACTCAAAGACAATCTCCGCGGGATCAAGACGAGAGACTGACTCGTAGCTGGTCATCCTTTGGGCAGAGTACGTCACCTCGACAGGCCCGTCGGATGACTTGGGGTCTTGCGTCACTTGGACGGCATCGTGCACGCAGCCCTGGCGAAGAAACGTGTTGAACCTATGTCGCAAGAACCGTCAGCATGGAAAGAAAAGCTGGAGTGTTGGCGAGGCATGCTTACCCCTGACCTTGGGTCATGTCGTCAGTATAAGGGACCAGTTCGTCAGCGGCCGTGGCGAATGAGCTGAACATGGTTGGCGCAACGAGCACCGCCAGCCTGAGCAGCCAGTCGCCTTGCTTCATGATGATGGATTGTGCTTGAATATGGGTCAGGGTGGAGACACGATGATTAAATGGGGGAGATGGAAAGGATAATGATGATAAACACTATCCGTGCTTGGAGACGGCAAGCGGTGGGAGGTATCAAGGGCTTTTTAACTGTCTTGGTGGCAGAGGGGATTCGTATGAATGACACCCCCAGGCACATGGGCAGGTTCCAGTCACACCCGCCAAGGCCATTAAGCTCTCGACGTTGCCGGTTTGCCAGATGCCGACATTCGTTCACCCGCCAACTCGTCGTGTATAGGAACAAGGCGGACTTGCCGTGCCGTTATAACGTCGGTATATTATGACGAGGCTGAGTCTGCGTCAATCACAAGACCCGAGTCTCGTCTTTCCGTCTGGTATGAAGCCAAGCACGCAATACTGGGGAACCCCGCATCCTGAATGGTATTGATGGGCAGTTCCATAATGCCTATTTCCCGCGGCCGGGGTAAGAAGATGGCCTTACATGTACCAAGAGGCTGGGTCGTTGTGGGGCATCAGTTCGGATTCTCGGCAGGCTCGGAAGCCGGATAGCATTACAGTTGCCGTGTACGCGACCTTGCAAGTCATGTTCGTTGAGTGGAGAATGTTCCTTTGACTTTACGTCGCTGCTTATCTCCTCGGCTCAAGTTGGTTATTGGTTATTGCCATGGCACTAGACGAATCCAGTCATTAGATTCTTCGTATCCACTTGCGACCCTATCGCCGCCGCCATAAGATGAACCACTGTCCTGGCTATCAAGGTGAACAACACATCAAGCTGAACATGGAGAGGCCCAACTAGAAAACTCCGACTTTGATAGGGCAGACTTTCTCCATCACGCCGGCCGATATCCGTACTCTGAACAAGATACCATGTGAGTCCATGGGCCGGGATATGCGGGAACCGTGATACGTAATGCCATGCCGCACAGCCTTCAGATGACCTTGCTATGATGCCAGCGTGACCTTTCATGGCTGACGCGCTATAGTGCCCCGGTGGCAGCTCAGAGACCGATCAAAGCGAATGTCTGTTGACTTCGCCGTGCAAGTCTTGCCAACTATTTAAAGGGCGCATGCTTTGCACGCCGGATATCTCTCCACCACCATCGCACAAGACATTCTCAACTTACCTTTGGACTTCTCTTTACTCCATCAACTTTCCTGCCAGGCAGCTATTCATAACTCACCATGGCCTACGCCCAGTGGATCATTGTCGCCATCACCAACGCCTTGAAGAGCAGCAAGGACCTTCAAGTCAAGAATGCCGCCACCGACTGGTACGCCGAGACGCTTACCTTTACCCTCCGACCGAAAACAGCTTTCGCTAAATGACAGGCTCTAGGGGCAAGTTCTGGAAAGGCCAGAACAAGGACGACGAGATTTCGGCGGCAGCGGCGAACATTGTCATTGCCCCGGCCACCTCTGGACAGGTGCAGTCGTGCGGGAGGTCCGACGCCGCCTCGGGCACGACAGGTAGCTTTGACATCTACGAGGGCGAAACCAAGATTTGCCACGTCAGCTGGAACTGTCCCTGGGGTTCAAAGTCCAACCAGTTTGACGTGCAGGTCGAGGATGCCGTCAAGAGCATGTATATTGTCATCCAGCCGCGGTATATCTTGGACAGCGGGGCCATTGGCACCGTGCCCATTGTTATCATGAACCGCTGAGGGAGAGGCTCCCTTACAAGGATAGCCACATATGTAGGAATTTCAACGTCGTTTGCTATGGTCGATTTTTATTTTGCTCAAACTTAGTGAGGGGCGCCGCAAAATGTCCTTTAAAAAGGGCGGCCTGTCCTCTTGAAGGGGCAGCACTTGCTTTAAAAATAGAAGCATGTTTACGGTGAACCAATACTCGTATCGTAGTCCCTCTTGTACATACCTAGGCTTCATAACATACCAATCACATCTACGGAGGAGCACTTTAAAAGTCGTGACCTGATAGCTCCCCTATGACCCCCCTATAAGCCAATGCGCCAAGTTATAACCTTTATAAGGCCCTTCTGTAAATGCTTCTTAATAAAGCGAATTCCACCAAGGCAGGTAAGTAAATGCAAGCAATTACTGTAAATCGGTCTTGTAATGTGGCCAAACCTATCGTTGTTCATCCTCTCTTAACTAATAGATCCACGTCAACTTATACTATTACCGCTTACTCTCTTAATATGCATTAGTATCATTTGGTAAACGACTCCTCGCTTGTTAGGGCCTAGTTACTAAATAGCTATAGCATGTGACTTAAATACCGCCTTGTCTAAGAGGTTACTGCTAGCGATAGCTGGCTCCCTCGTCGCATAGAGCTAGAGTTAGTTGAGATATAAGAAGAAGAAGAATAGTTAGCTAAGCGTCTAGATCCCTTGGGGCGTGGTCCCTCTAGACAGAAGAAATTTATCTATATATTTATTCCTTTCCGTTATGGAATAAATGGTTGGACCCACCGAGGATATCCACCCGAATTCACTAGGCCTATGGTGGAGGAGTCTATCATATCCCGTTAGGCCTGACAGCTACCATCATCTCCAACACTTTCGTTCTATAAAGCCCAAGATTGCCTTAAGCAGGCCATCTCTTTATGCCGACCTGTATAACCTTATAGAGCGGGACCGGGGGTTTCCTAGCCCGGAATTTGACATGTTGGTTTACGACAGAGCTAATCCGACACCCATCGACAGGCCCATTCGGCTCGTAACTGATGCAGCCAACGGGCAACCCTCGTAGTGAATCCAACGAGGATCTAAGCACCATAAGAATGGAGGTTCTCCAAGGCCTCCGACTGGCCGAGCAGTGCGCCATCGGCCGCCACGACGACAGGGACTGCGAGTGGAGGAGTTGCAGCCGTCATGTCCATGGTCACCAAGCGTGAGGACGACGGTGAACTTCCAGACAGTGTCTTGGAGGATTGCTCCGGGAGACGTGTTATGCGAGATGCTACTGGGAGGATGGCGCAATGCTGTCATAAGGGGAGAGACAGCTTTGGTGCCTCAATGACATGCCGGATCGGCAACACTACCACGATGGCGACAATAGAGCCTGCTGTGGACCTTTCAATGTCAAAGTCTGCCATGGCGAACATCTGTCGGGATTGTGTCACCAAGCTGGGGCGCCTCTCGAGCAAGGCAGCAAGCGGTATTGCGGCACCGTCGAGTTCATCAAGAACAGCGGCTACAGCACGGAGGCTGGCTGTCTCGCCGACCTCCAGCCGGCACCCGAGCCGCGGGACGGGGACGGAGGGCCGGATAGCCAAAGGACGTGGTTCGACCCGGTCAAAGGTGGTTGTAACAGTATCGGCACCTTGTCCAGCGAGGAAGATGTCTTTTGCCAGGTTACCGCACCAAACAGGAGTGCATTGATGAGGGCCCTATAAGGTAGGGGCGGGTAGTCAAGCAGGCAGCCAGGCAATCAGTCAAGCAATTATGCCGGCAACATGCAAGCAATCACGCCGGCAACCGACAAGTAGGCAGTGAGCTAGGGCCTATACAATGCAAGTAATCGAGATTTCCAGCCGTGCGGCACAAGTCTAAATGCTATCAAGTATTAACGCAATTCGGCCCCCCCCTCCACCCAAAATACCATGATGACGTCTTGGATGCATTCCAGCCACCGTCCCGCAGCGCGTCGGAGACACGACCCCCCCCCCACGCATATTTTCAGCCCTCTCTCTCCTCCGTCAGCCAAAGAGCAGCTGGTACTTGATAAAAAAATCGACTTGCCCCTGGGGAATTGAGCGTGGGCGCACCATCCGAGGTCAGTGGGCCGTCAGCAAAGCGAAAAAAGGAGGGGGGAGACGAGCGAGGGAAGAGGAAAAAAAAGAAAGGAAAAAAAAAAAAAGAAATCAACACCGGAAGTTGCCGCCAACCTGGAAAAAAAAAATCCTCGGCCTGGACGCATCATCCTCGTCGACACACACAGCATGCCTTGGTCGCCCCGGCGCGCCATTCTCTGCTGCTTCGCCTCGTCGTCGTCGTCAACAGGACCAGTGTCTGCCCCGACGGCCGCCGCGACACGGACCAGCAACGACGAGTAAAAAACACAGTCGACGTCGGGGCGCAGTCTCGAGACGTACGTACGCCCTCCTCCTCCATGGCGGCGGCCAAAAAGACAAGGGCCGAGGCCGACCACACGGGCTCCGGCCGCCCCTCGCGTGCCCGGCCCGGCCCCGGCTCCGGCGCCGCAGACCGCACCTTTTCCTCGGGCTCCTTCCACGCCGGCGCCCCGATCCCGGCCCTCGCCTCGCCGCTGCGCCGTGCGCCGGCGCATCGCTACCAGACCTTTCCCACCAAGCCGCCCAAGGCCCCCGTCGACCGCCGCCGCCGCCGCTCGTCGTCGTCCCCCTCCTCCTCCTCGCCCTCTTCTTCCTCCCCGTCTCCGGCCTCGCGCCACTCCTCCGACTCGGCCTCCTCGTCATCAGACTCCTCCTCCGCCTCGCACCACCACCGGACCCCCCTCCCCGTGCGCCAGCTCCTGCTCCTCGCCCTCCTCTCCCTCGCCGAGCAGACGGCCCTCAACTCCATCTCCCCCTACCTGCCCGGCATGGTCTCGTCCATGCCCGGCGTGCCCCCCGGCCAGATCGGCCTGTACGTCGGCATCCTCGCCAGCGCCTTTGCCCTGGCCCAGCTCTCCACCAACCTGCTCTGGGGCTGGGCCTCGGACCTCGTCGGCCGCAAGCCCGTGCTGCTGGCCGGCACCGCCTCGCTCGCCGTCTGCTTCGCCGCCTTTGGCCTGTGCCGGCGCTACTGGCACGTTGTCGTCGTCCACGTTGCCATGGGCCTGCTCAACGGCAACGCCGCCTGCGTCCCCACCGTCCTGGGCGAGGTCACGGACCGCTCCAACCAGAGCAGGGCCTTTACCTACCTGCCCGTCATCTACTCCCTCGGCGGCATCACCGGCCCCGCTCTCGGCGGCCTCCTCGTCGGCCGCGTCTTCGGCCCCGGGTACCCCTATCTCGCCCCCAACCTCTTTGCCTCGGCCGTGCTGGCCGCCAGTGTCGCCATCCTCGCCATCTGGTTCCGCGAGACGCTCGACCAGACGGGCGTCGGGCCCTGGAAGCCGCTCTGGCTCCGCCGACTGACCTCGTGGCTGCGCCGTCCGGGGCTCAACAGAAGCTCGTGGAGCTCGCGCTGGCCGCGGGGCCAGGCAGACCACCGCCGGCCGCTGCTCTCGCCGCCGTCTCCCGCCTCGTCCACCGACGACGGCGACGATGACGACGACGACGACGACGACGACGACGACGACGACGACGACGACGACGAGCTCGACAAGTCCGGCTCCAAGCCCGTCTGGAGAGACGTCCTCAACCGCACCACAATCACCCTGCTCGCCACCTACCTCGTCTTCCAGCTCTCCAACATCAGCTTCAACAGCCTCTACCCCATCTTCGCCGCCGCCGCGCCCCCAACGGGCCGCCAGCTCGGCCCCGGCAACATCGGCGTCAGCCTCAGCCTCGCCGGCCTCGCCACCATCCTCTTCCAGGCCTTTCTGTACCGGCCCCTGCAGGCCAGGCTCGGCAACCTCGGCACCTACCGCTTCGCCCTGCTCGGCATCGCCGTCAGCATGGTCCTGATGCCCTGGGTTGGCTACCTCGATGACGACCCGCCCCTCGGCATCGCCACCGGCCGCCTCTGGCTGTACCTCGAGCTCGGCCTCGTCCTCGTCCTCAAGAACATTTGCGCCGTCGGCGGCCTGTCGAGCGTCATGCTGCTGGTACGCCCCCCCTTGAACTCTCTCCTCTCTCGTGACGAGTCCGCCTGCTCACCCGCCTCCCACAGATCACAAACTCGGCGCCCTCGCACGCCAGCCTCGGCACCCTCAACGGCGTGGCCCAGACCCTGTCCGCCCTGGGCCGCAGCTTCGGGCCCTTTGTCTCGGGCGGCCTCTTCACCCTGTCCATCGACGTCCGCCCCAAGGGTGAGGCCCTGGCCTGGAGCGCCTTTGGCGGCCTGGCCCTCGTCGGCTGGGCCGGCTCCATCTTCATTCGCGGCGCCGGCCTCGAGAGCGAGGACTGGGAGGACAGTGACGACGACTATCATGACCGTCGTGGTTCCGTATAGAGACGGCCGTCCCCTTGATTGGTACGTCTGTCTTGCTTTGCGGCTTTGGACCTTGGAGTGCAGGGAGCGAGGGCACGGGTCAGACAGCGTGCTAGATGGGGAGCAGACTGTGCCGCATACATCAATGACAGCGGTGAAGATGGAAAGGGCTCTTTGCTTCAGTCTCAGCTCTCTCTAGCGTTTAAACATGATCGGACCAAACGGTTCCGGCACCGCAGAGGCAGCCTTGGCTTTCAAGTGATCAAACCATCAGAACCTTGGCCTCGCGTCACACGCGGCCGACCTGGACAAGCACACGGCAAACTCTAATCCATCGCTCTGTTGACAACCTCGGCCTATTCACCATCAGTACCACGTCGGCGCCCGTTGCCAGTGCCGCAGCATGGTGTCGACGGCCGTGTTCCACTCTTGCTGAAAGCACGCCGCCAGCTTGGCCTCGTCGTCGACGCTCGGCCGCATCGGCCCCCACATCTCGGGCCTCGCCGCCTCGGCCGCCGCATACGCAGAGATCAGCCCGTCGTCCCGGATGGTACGAAGACAGAGCCAGGCCAGGTTCCAGCTGCGATTGCTGTTGGGGTCGCTCCTGACCCGACGGTATGCCTCCCGGAGCACGTCGCCCGAGAATGGGTAGCTCCTCGTGAGGCCGCGCAACTCGGTCAGGAGCTGGTTGCTGTTGACGTAGTGCACCCAGGCTGCCGTCATGGGCTTCTGAAAGGCCTTTGCGTCGGCCTCGTCCTCGCACGACGCGGCTATACGCTCGATGCGGCAGAGCTCCGTGAGCGTGTTTACCCGGTGTGTCGTGAGACAGTCGACGAGCTGCAGGACAGATGACTGTTGGGAAAAGATAACAGGACTCAGCATCGGGTCAAGGGGAACGGTGGACACCAGACGCCACTGCACTGACTGACCTTTGGTCTGTTGGATTTGCTGCTGCCCTTGGAGCTGGCACTCCCGCTTCGACTCGACGACATTGCGGTGGCGAGACGTGTGGGCCGATGCTAGGAAAAGGAAGAGAGCTGTCGTAGCTCGTTGTGACGACAAGGCAGGAAAGAGGTGTCTCGAGGGTCGCTTGGTTCCAGGTATCGGGGAGTCGTCAAGTTGCAAGTGTCGGATGCCAGAGAGCCAACGAGTTGCGAGGTCCAGAAGCCTCCTCCTTCTTATAGCAAAGGGCGTCTCGAGCAGAGCCGGACCTCGACCAGCCTTGCCTGGTCGCCAACTCTCACCAACTGTCGACGGGATTCGTGGCACGTCGGCTGAAGGGGGGATAACGAGGGCACGTTAGGCCGCACAGCAGCAGCGGGCGAAATGCGAGGCTGATGGGGGGGGGGGGGGGTTCAGTCTGATACGCCACCATCATGAGGCTCTCCCCTTGCTCTTACAGGCAAAGTCGTGCCCGCTGGGAGCCCGAAGCGTTTTTGACCGGCCAAGACTGCCCAGGGGGGGTTGGGAGTGTGCTACAAGGCAGAGGGAACCAGGCGGCCTCGCTTGGTGTTAAGTGCCAGGCAGGCCCCGGCAAGCCGGTCATCCTGTACGTTTTGAATTTACACGACGCTTCTCTCGGTCATCGGCTGCGTCAGCCGCGCCCCCAGACTGGCCAGGACGACGCAAAGACCAGGCTTGCCGTACACCAGCCCCGTTGCGGGTGCGACAAGGAAGAGGGATGGGAGGGGGCCCGGCTGAGAAGAAGAAGAAGATCACTGCCTCGGGGTTGGGGGCGTTGACACAGAGTCGGCGTGTCGGCCTCGGTACGTGTCAGACAGCAAAACGGCTCTCCAGCAAGACTCTACAAGGAGCGACGAGGTGGCGTCCCGGCAGAGATGGATGGACGGGAGACTAGACAGCCGTGCGGATGGCTAGCACGGCTTCGACGAGTGCCGAAGCAGGCGGCTGGCCCATCCTGACATGCCATGGGTTGGGCTCCGCAGTCCGTGCCCACGACGAGTTCCGCGGGGGTGGAACGGAAAGCCCGAGTCCTTGTCGACGGGTGCCAGGAGCGACAGGTTTGGTTGACTGGTCAGCTTCAGCTACGCTTCCCAGAATAGGGGAAAGCGCCGGGTCGAGGGGCGGGTGCGTCGATTGTTGATTGAGCAGCTTGACGCGCAAAGGATGCCGTTCCCTGCGGGTCGATAGGCGCCGAGACGCGGTGCAGCGCCGAGGCTTGTGCTGCGTACGTAGGGCCTCAGGTGATGGATGATTGTGCTGTCTGTGGCACGTCAGGCCCTGGCCCACGTGGGCGGAAACAGGCCGCCCAACGTCGCCGTCAGCCGGCCAACCGTCGCCGGGAGTCTTGCTGATCATTGTCTTTCCCGTGAAGCGACAAAGGGAGGCCAAGTATCTGGGCGCGCTTCGCTTGCGCCGATGGCTCCGCCCGCGCTTGTGAGCGGTGCTGACGAGAGCGGACGTCGGGGCCCCACGGACGCTGTGACAGCCACCTCAGGGGAGGGGAGGGGAGGTGAGACGGACGAGCCTGTCTTGTTCGGGCGGCCCCCCTCTTGAGAATCCCTCACAGACAGGGCCGTTGCTATTCTCGGGACGGGACCATCTCAGCCCGGCGGCCCATCTCAGCCCTACCCATTCCGAGGGCCGTCGACGCGAGGAGGAGCAAGGACGACGACGACGACAGGGACCATGTCGGTGACGGTCGCGGCTGGGCGTTTCAAGAAGCCAGGCGTCCAATATCCGTGCCGCTTGGCCAGGGTAATGCGAATGGGGAAAAGCACGCCGCCGGCTGCCGCCTTCTAGTGCGGCCCAAGGAAGAAGCACCCTGGGGGGGGGACTGTCGATCCTCGTCTGGCTTCGCGTGGCCACCCATGCTGAAACAATGGTAGGGAATAGATGCGTCCTGTGTCATTTCCATCTCAACGTCGTCGTAAAAGGGTCGGCGAAGAGGAAGAAAAAGAAAAGTTCCTTCTCTTTTCTCCCCTAGAGTGGGAATTACTCCGTATTCCTGGGCGGGAAAGGTGCCCAAGTAGCCGGTACATGCCCAGCGTCTTTGTCCGCCAACGGCAAGTCCCGCTCTCGCCCCAACGCTCTGCCTCGAGGGTGTACCGAGTACGTGGCCATCGGGTAAAAGCCGGCAAACAGCTCTCAGTCCCAGATGCGTCCGCGGGTGACGAGGCTGTCCGGATCCAGGTGCGATTAATCCATCAAGGACATTGATCACGACGCCGCCCAGCATGTCCATGTTCCGCGCCAAAAAGCTCGACTTGGGCTGCTTCATCAAGCCGCGGACGATTCGCGACCACACCAAGCGCAAGGTCTTTGAGGAATTCGAGCCACAAAGGTAGAGTCGCCTCGTCGCCTCTCTCGCTACCGTCATGGACAGAAACGTCATCCACGGAAACGTGATCGTACTGACAGGCGCAAATCACCAGGCAAGCGCTTCGCTACATCATCCGAAACACGACTCTGCCGCCCCGGGTGCGCGCCGAAGCCCAGCTGCAGCTTACGCAGACGCACGCCTACACACGCCCAACGCAGATCCGGAACCGGTGCATCATGGGCGGCAAGGGTCGCGGCATCCTCAGCGACTTCAAGATGTCGAGAGTTAGTGCTGATGCCGACATGACCTTGGCATGCACGACATCTAACCTTGTCCAGTTCAACTTTCGACTCGAGGCCATGGCCGGCAACCTGCCCGGTGTCAAGAGGGCGAGCTGGTAAGGCGAGACCATCAGCTGAAAAATGCTCCAATAAGAGGGGGGGGGATGGGCAAGGCTGGAGCGGGAGCGGCAGCCTTGAGTCGCCGTAGATCAGTCGGCGGCACTGTACAATGAAGACGATGGGCATCACTGTGACGGACAGGGCCTTGTCACTGTCGCTGAGACTGTTCTCCGATGCACTCTCCCAAATACGGGTTACAGGCACGCTGCATGTGTGTGCTGCGTGCTGTATGATTGGCAATGTAGACATGATTACCTTGTTGACCAAGAGCTCTTCAAGTCCTAAACAAGAGGAACAGGGTAAAATCTCGGCTACCAAATGCGAGATGGCAAGAGGATTAGAATAACTTTTTGCTACCTAGAACGTAGTCGTCGGTGGAAAGTGCCCGAATGACTTGACCGTGCGAGGCTCACAGTGCGATTGCGGCAAACTCAAGGCGCCAAGGCCCATGTCATCATGGCTGCCTCTGTCCCCCAGCCTCGCCACTGCATCTCTCCAACTCCAACTACATGGCACATCGCACACGCACGCACCCAGCTTCAGCACTGCCGTTCTCTCACTCACCCACACCCGCCTCTCGCTTTCTTCAACTTCAAACAACCCACACACACCCGCGTCACATTCCACCACTGCCTTTTCCGCCCACAAAACCACACAACCGTCACCATGGGAGGCGGCGATCTCAACCTTAAAAAGTCGTTTCATCCGACGCTGAGACGCAACCAGGCGGCCGTCTACGATGAGGAACAAAAGGCCCTCGCCGAGCGCAAGCGCACCCGGATGCGCATCGACGAGATCAAAAAGGAGCGAGCAGAGGAATTGAAGCTGCGGGAACTCGAGGCTGAGGGCGGCAGGAAGCGAGTCGACCGCGTCGACTGGATGTACCAGGGCCCCACCGATGGCCAGGCCGGCACCACTGAGGAGCAGGAGGCGTTTTTGCTGGGCAAGCGCCGCATCGACGGCCTGATCAAGGGCTCCGAGCACAAGAACCTGGAAAAGGCGGCGGGCGAGGAGAGCTTCATGGCCCTCCAACACGCCAACAGTGCCCGCGACACGGCCGCCAAGATCAGAGACGACCCTCTCCTGGCCATCAAGCATCAGGAACAGGCCGCCTACGACGCCATGATGAGCGATCCAGTCAAGCGGCAACAGCTACTCTCCTCGATGGGTGCCGGAGAAGAAAAGAGCCACAGATCAAAGGGCAGGGACAGCAAGCGCAGACGGAGACATGACGGGCATCGCAGTCGTGACGCAGACGATGACTCTCGTCGGTCGCGCCGGCGCCATCGCTCCATCTCGCGCTCCCGCAGTCCACGGCGCCATCGCGACGACTCTGAAGACCGTGAGCGCCACCACAGGCGCAGACGGTCGAGGGATGGCCACGGGGATCGTCAGCTCGCACATGGTCGCCGCGGAGGCCGTGATGAGAAACGATCCGATTCCAGACCAGCTCAAGAGCGCTCACGCCTGCGCAGCGCGTCTCCAAACGACCGCTATGGGCGTCGGAGCGATGACTCAATCACCCAACCCTCTGAGCGTCACAGACGGCGAGAGCAAAACTACAGGGGAAGCCACAGGGACAATGCCCGGTACAACAACGCTGGACCAAGGGCAAAAGTGGAAGAGAACGACGGTGACTTGGAGTCGGAGCGCGCCCGCAAGCTGGCAGCGATGCAGTCGGCGGCGTCGCAGCTGGACAATGACCGCGAGGCGCGGCTCGCAGCCCTGGAGGCTCGCGAACGTGCTGCACGCGAGGCAGACAGCAAGGCGCGGGAGCGGGCAGGGGAGCGGGGGTTCGTGAACGGCCTGCACAGGCAGGCGGAGAAACTCAACCTCGCCGAGAGAATGGGGAGAGGACGGCAGAGATACCAGAGAGACGACGAGTGAGCGGTTGGCAGGGCATTTTGGGACGGAGCGGGTGCCTCGGAGGATGTTGGCAGCGAGCTGGGTGCATATTTTCTCATGGATGGGGCGTGGCATGAAGCGATGTTTGGAGTCTACGCGCCGAGTTGAGGTTTGACGAGCAGGAAATGAGACTGGGTCTTTGCAGCTGGAGAGGCTGTACAAATGATATTTGCTCGTGCCAATACTGGGATGGCCACGGTGGATTAGAGTTGGCGTCGGAGCCACTGGCGTTGAATATAAAAGTTTGCCAAACATGGTTCGCGGCTTCATGTGTCTTGCTTGTCTGGCTGGAAGCAAACTCTAGATGGGAGGGGGCTAACAGAATGGCACCAAGGTTTGGGACATTGCTGTTAGAGGCGCTGTTAGGGGCGCTGGTAAGGGCGGCGTATAGTAGGTCACGTGTGCGGGCCGGCCATGCAAGCGCCTTTTGCGATGGACATGTGACTCGTCCATGACAGGCTTTGCTTTTGCTTTGCTTTTGCGGTATGTACATGATGATGAGGATGAGGATGATGACGATGAGATGATGATTGCATTCGCCGCATGTCTATCAATCAGACGACGGGTGTCTGGGCAACGGGGCATTGACGGGGCAAATGGGCCTTGTTTTGTTTCCTTGGTCAGAGTCCACCTAGCCGTGCAACTGCTTGCAACTGCTTGCGACTTTACCTTTGGGCAATGAACCCAAACTCTCCATGGCCAGCAGGCAACCTTGTTTTTGCTTTCTTTTCTCGCCAATGGCACGACGAGGCGCCACTTTGGCTTCCAATCCCGCTTGTCGAGGGCAGCCAAGGTCGGGACCTCGGGGGAACATGCGTCGAGGCTAATGGCTTGGCTCGGCCGCGCATTGTTGGCGCGCTCGTTGCAGGGCGCCGCATCGAGTGCCAAGTACCGGACAAGTACCCGATAGACTGTATGATTCGGCTCCCCCCTCCCCCATATTACATGAGCCGGATCCCTTCTCCCACTTCCTGACCTCATCATCCGTCCATCCATCCACCCATCCACCCATCCATCGTCGTCCATCTCGGCCGCCCGCATCTCGTCTGCTCCTCTCGCTCTCTCCCGCTGCGACGCCCGCCTCTACTCGGAAGCGACCGCCATTGCTTGCGCCGTGACGCCGTGAATACGAGACGGGGCTTTTGCATCCGCCCTCAGCACGAGAGCCCGCATTGCCGCGACCTGGGCCAAGCAGCCGTCAAATCGACGGCGACGGCAAACACCGGTTCCCCGACGGTGGACGCTTGTCGCTCTCTGCCGCCGCCACCACGCTGTGGCTGTTGCCGCCTCGAGATGCCTGCTCTGTGCGGCGGATCCAAGACAGTCCAGCGCAAGCTGGTGCTGCTGTATGCGCGACCAAACCACTCGACCACGTGCCTGTGCCGAGTGCAGCTTGCTGACATGCTGGAAACAGGGGCGATGGTGCCTGCGGCAAGACTTCGCTGCTCAACGTCTTCACAAGAGGGTATGGCATCTAGACTGGCCACGGGCACCGAGCACCCCCGCTGACGACTCATCAAGTTATTTCCCGACCGTATACGAGCCGACGGTGTTTGAGAATTACGTCCACGGTACGACATGACGCAAACAACGGCTGGCAGCAGGGGCGCTGACCATGGCGATAGACATCTTCGTCGACAACGTACACATAGAGCTGTCGCTCTGGGACACGGCCGGCCAAGAAGAGTTTGATCGCCTGCGGTCTCTGTCGTACGGTACGACTTGTCCCACCCGCATCCTCGCCGAGACTGGCCCGCTAACGGCGTCCAGACGATACCGACCTCATCATGCTATGCTACTCGGTCGACAGCAAAGACTCGCTGGAAAACGTCGAGTCCAAGTGGGTCGGGGAAATCGCAGACAACTGTCCGGGCGTCAAGCTGGTGCTGGTGGCGCTCAAGTGCGACCTCCGCGAACAGGGCGACGAGGACGAGGCCGGCGGAGAGGGTGGCGGCGGCGGCGGCGGCGGCGGCGAGCAACGCGAAAAGGGCCCCCTCATCAACTACGACCACGGGCTCGAGGTGGCGAGGCGGATAGGGGCCACGCGGTACCTCGAGTGCTCGGCCATGCGGAATCGAGGCGTCAACGAAGCCTTTACCGAAGCCGCCCGCGTCGCCCTGGGCGTCAAGAAGGAGCGCGACGAGAACAAGTGCACCCTCATGTGAGGCGGCAACCGCCGACGCCCCCGGAGGCCTCGCACACGGCGCGTCTGCCCACGCACGGGCTCGGCTTGTCGCATCGCGTCCGACTCAGCTGATTCTTCTCTCTTGGCTTCAGACGCGTGTACATATACACGGCGAGGCATTTTCTGCTCACGGCGACGAATCGGGGCTTGTACGGCTTTCTAATAGCGCGGGGGTTTCCCTCGTTTCTTTACTGCTGATTTTTATATCTTGCCATGGCAAGTGGGAGCCGAGGTGCCGACGAGGGGTGCCTGTCTGGAGCCGGTTTGTTTTGCCTGTCGTTTATATCTCTTCCTTTGCTGGTTTTGTCTGGTTGAAAGATACACGGCCCTTTGTTTCCAAGACTGAGGGGTTTGGCTTGTCGACGACTACCATTTGACTCGATAGCTGCAATGGTCATGTCGATCATGTTTCCGCCGACGTGTTTCACCATGAAGCTGTGGCACTCGAGCAAGGCAAACCCACGATGACGTGGCCGCGCCCTCTGGCAAGGCCTCGACGCAGCTGACGGCTCCGGGGCCGGGCTGGGCGTCGCCCCCACGGCGGGTTGCGGGCTGGGATGTGCCCGGCTGGCTTGTGTCTGATTGGCTGGGACGGGCCACTGTTTTGTGTGTATTGGAGAGGGCGTTTGTTTGTTTGCTAGACGTCATTGCGAGGCCAAGTCGGACCTGTCCATGTTGTTGTAACGTCTGGAGAGAAGCTTACAGGGTAGTGTTGGGGGGGTTGTACAGAAGCTTTGAGCAGCCAAACCACTGTTTGCTCCCGGCCCCCTCTGCATTTCTGATGCTCCCATCCATGCACCGTGTTTCGCAGTATCAGCCAGTCCTTGATATATGCGCATGTACACGTGGCCCCCACACTCGGCAGTTGCGCTGGTGGAGGGCGGAGCCGGAGCCGGCAGAGGAAAACAGTGGTTGAACGCCCGTGGGTGTACCGTGATGGCACGACGGCGGCGCCGGTCTGTTCGCGGCCGGGGCGGGGCGGCGGGCCGGGCGCGGGGCTGTCGGCGCACGGATGGGCCGGGCGCGACGGGATGGACGGCGTACTGGCTGGTAGGGAGCAGGTTTACACCAAGAGAGGGCCATGAGAGGGCCAAGACACGATCACCTGTTCCCCATGGCCGTCGTCGTCAAACAGCTGCGTATGTATGTGCATAGGGTAAGCCAGACAGGGGAAGAGGGCCCCGGGGGGTCATGATAGGGGCATGCACAAGGCCGACGTGCAATGCAATGCAATGCCGGCATTGTGCAGCGCCGCCGGCCCGGCCATGTTGGTTCGCGGCCGGGGGGGGGGGGCCAACTGCGGCAAAGCATCAGGATCATG
>JAPEBW010000394.1:0-56993 GCA_027405785.1 Ophiocordyceps robertsii | reverse complement strand
CTTTACCTTAAGCTTATAATCCTTATACTCCTATTTTAAGTCCTTTTATCGTTTAACGTTTCCCGTAGCCGAGATTAGCTATTCCGTAACTACTTTTTTAGCCCGCTTTTTTATAAGCCTTTATGCCTTTAATATAAAGGATATAAATAAGCTCTTAAGCTTTATAAAAACAAGGCGGCTATTCTTTATAGCTTTAAGTCCCTTAATAAGAGCTAAAACCTTTAAGTTTAAGCCTTTATATAAACCTACGCCGCCTTTTATAGCCGCGCTTAAGCCGATAGATTTAACTTAGACTATAGCACTATAAAGGACGGCCTATACTACCCTCTTTAAATACTTAACTTAAACGACTCGCCTCCCGGCCTTATACTATAGCGAGGTCTAAATAGCCGGTTTCGCGGTAACTCCGCTATACCTCCCGCTTAGCTCTTACTATTTAAAAGCCCCCGCCGCCCGTATATTTTTTAAGGCGTAGCTAGAAATCTTTATTAGCGGAATAACTAGCCGATACTTAACGCTTTAAAGTTAGCTAACCTCGCTATAGTCCTAAGATTTATAGTAGCCGCCGTAGCTAGCGGAAACCCGCTTTAGCTAAACGACTAAAACGATATCCGCGCCGTCCTTAACTATATATTTAAGGCCTAGCTTAACTAGTTTATAGCTAGGTTTATAGCGGCGTCTTAAGCGACTATAGCCGAAACCCCGTCTTACTTTATATATAGTTTAGCCCGTGCTACTAAATCTCCTTTTTAGCCTATAGCCGCTATAAGCCTTAAAGACTTATTTAGTCCCGCTTAGCGAACGCTTTTCCCGCCTATTACTACGCTTAGCCCGGCTATATAAAGGCGTATAAGCGCCTTATTATAGTCTATCCGCTATCCCTCCTTAACCGGAGGAGATAGCGATAACTAGCCTCGCGATATATTCCGCCGCCCGATTTTATAGGAGCTACTAGTAGTAACCAATACGATCTTTAACGGACTTAGCTTCGTAGGCCTATACTCCGGCGACGAGATTATAATAATTAGGAGTTTCCGCTTAGCTATAAACTACGCGAAGTTCTACTTATAGGCCCGCGAAGAGTCTAAACGCAACTTAACTTTAACTTAAGTAATAAAGTTCTTAAGCTTCGATATCCGCTTTATTAGCTATACTAACTACGCGCTTTATATTCTCGCCCTTAAGGCCCTCTTTATATAAAGGTTCTTCGAGACTATTAAGCACGTTTAAAACCTTAAGAGTAAGGAGTTAAGTATTAAGGCTATTAAGGACCTTATTACTAGCTTTTAAGTAAGAATATAGACATTTAATACCCCGGTGCTTATTATACCTATTAATATTAGTAGGACGGCGTACCCTTACCTTAACACCTTCTTAGTAGCTAGACGTGCGTTAGTCGGCGGAAAGGTATAGGTAGTAGCGCCGCATAAGAAAGATAATAAGTTAAAAAGCCTAGCGAAAAAAAGTAAGGGATAACTACGATAGCGGTAATAAGTAGGATATAATATCTCGCTTATAAGCGGCCTATAAGGCTAGTAAGTAAAACAGGAGACTTAGCGAAGGATTAAAAAACGGTATAAAAAAGGTAAGTAAGATAATAATATAAGATAAGGCCCGAATAAAGCTAGTCTCTTATAATATATCCCGCCGGGGAACTTAAGCATGCCTTAGTATAAAGACTCCTTACTACTTAGTAAGGGCCTAAACACACGCTTTAAAGAAAAGTCGGAAAAACGTTACTATAAGTTTTAGCTAAACGCGCTAATTACCTTAATAAGAATAAAGCTATATAACTAAATACGAAGTAAAGATCTACGATAAAGCCGCTTATTAACTATCCTAAGCTACTTAGCTATTATTAGCCGGATAGGCTAATAAAACTATCGGAAGGATAAGGACGGCGTATTATTAATATAGCGCAAAATCGCTACTATAAAGCTATTACTTAGCACCCCCTTTACTTTATCCTTACTTTAAACCGATAAGGATATCGGCTTTTCTTTTTTACTTAAGGGAGTTATTACGGAATCTAAACGGCTATACTTAAACTCCTTACTTTACTCTTAAGGAAGCCTTATAGAACCCCGTAATAAGAACGCTTAAAGCATGCACTATAAAGGCTCGCTTAAGGAGATATAACGAACATTACTAATCGGACCTTACTAAGGTTTCCGGGATATAACTACGGATAGTTAAGAGCCTACTTAACTATAGTTTATAATATATCTAACTATAAAAGATACTATAAAAACTATTAAGTGGATTCCGCCGGTATCTTTAAGGGATTTCTAAGGATTTCCGCGGGATATTTTAACTATAGTTTAACCCGTTTTTAACTATAAAAGCACCTTAGAAGATATAGGATAAACCTTACCGCGATTTTTAAGGGATATTTAAGGATATTTAAGGGATTTCCTTAACTATAGTCTATAGTGTTTCTAACTAGGCTTATACTTAGTTTATTAAGCGATTCTATAAGGATATCTACGGTTTACTTTATATACTATAGATAGTATAGTTAAAGATCCTTAAAATTAGTTTAGAGAACTAAGTATAAAGTAGCTAGCTATGCCTTTAAGAAATAAATAAGCTTTTTACTATTTCTAAACCCTTATATACGTTTACGTGCGGTAATTAGTCCGTTATACCGGCCCGACTAGTAGTAATTAGTCCGTAGTACCGGCCCTAACTAGCGGTAATTAGTCCGCAGTACCGGCCTTAACTAGCGGTAATTAGTCCGCGCCTTATCCCCCTATCCTTATGCTATAGGGCGTAGTAACCCCGCTAAGGTTAAAAAGTAAGGATAATTATAGACTTTAATAAGTAGTTTTAACTATATAAGGAGGTCGATGCTATTACTCCCTTAGCGGAAGCCCTTATAGAAAATCCGGATAAAATAAACCTTATTAAAGACTTTTTATAAAAGGATCTTATAGTAAACTATAAGCTTAAAATCGGCTAAACTAAGGACCTACCTAAACTTATTACTATTAAGGGCGTTTAAATCTATACTAAGGACTTTAAATACGTATTAAAAGTTTAAGATATCTTTTAATCGTTTCCCCGCCTTAAAAGGAATAAAGGCGTAGTATATATAAAAAAATCTAAATATATACGTATTCCTTTAGTAAAAGGATAGTATTACTAATAAGTCGGATTAAGATTATACTTATTAAGCGATAAGGATTAAAAGGTAGTAAATATAATATTTAGCTAGCTAACTATATAAGGCCGATTAAAACGAGTTTATAGGCTAACTTTATTTATAGCGCTAGTATTTATAGTATAAAAGACGGTAAATAAAAAGGAAAAAGGATAAGTAGTTATAAACTTATATAGGATTAACGCTATTACTACTTTTAACGCTTACTTAATGCCCCTTTAAAGTAATATAATTAAACGCCTTAAAAGAAAGAAGTTTATTAATATAGTAAATATATAATCGTTTTTTTAATAGTTTTTAGTTTACTAAGACTACTAAGAAAGGTTTATAGTTATAAGCTATCGCGGGCTAAAAAGATTATTAATAATACTTATAAGCTTTAAGAACTCCTTAGTATATATTAAAGGTTTTATTAATAACGTCTTTTATAGATACTAAGAATACGTAGTAGCTTATATCGACGATATTCTTATTTACTTTAATATAGCTAAAGAATACCTTTAATATTTAAAGGCCGTATTCCGCGCTTTTTATAATTATAATATTACCTTATTCGGACTAAAGTCCTTCTTAGCGTACTTATCTATATAGCTTCTCGGATTTAAGGTAGATACTATCGGCTTAATAAATATAGATAAACGTATATAAGCTTTAAAAGATATCGCGTTTTTAAAGAACCTTTAATAGTTTAAGAAATAGATCGGCCTTATTAAGTAGCTATACTATATAGTCCTATATTTTACTAAGGAAGTCGATATCCTATAAAAATAAAGGATAAAGCTACTTTAAGTAAGATAGGAAGAAGGAGTCCCCTTAAGTAGCTAAGGACGGGCTTAATATACTGCGAAAGCCGCTTTTTAGCTTACTTTAAAAGAAGAAAAGGCCTTTACGATTTTAACTAAGAAACTTACTAAGCTTTAAACAATTTACTACTTTAACCCCGCTTAATAACTATTTATCTAAATCGATATATCTTAAGAATATAAAGTAGCGGTTATAGCTTTTTACTTAAAAGAAGGCACGGAAGAAGATAAAAAGATACTACTAGCCCGGACTAAGGTTTAGCTTATTATTTACTTAAGCCGCGCTTTTTAAAGCGGAGAACCTTAATACTAGCTTTTAAAACTTAAAGTAGCTAGTTTAGTATAAGCAATTTTTAAGTTACGTACTATAATACTATTTATAAGAACGCTATAAGTAGTTAAATTTACCGACTACGCGAGTACTTATAGAATTATATACTAGAAATCCTTATTTTTTATTAATATAAAATCTAACGATAAACTAATCCTTACGTCTTAATACTTAAGCTAAATCCCGCTTAAGGTATACTATATTTTAAGCGTTGAAAACGTTATACTAAACGCTTTTTTACGTTTATAGCACTAAGATAATAAGCTAGTATCCTTAAACTAAGAAGGGGAATTAAAATATATTTAAGAAGATAAGATAATAAACCGCGTATTCCTTTTTACGGAAGTATTAGTCGAATTACTACTCCGCTAAAAAATAATCAACGGATATATAAAGGATATATAATAAGTAAAGATTATAGCGTAGCTTAGTAATAAGGACGGTATTTTTAAACTCTTATTTCTTTAGTTATAGGGGTTACTATACTTTATAAAGAATAACGGACGCTAGAGATTATATATCCTTAAAACCTACGCTAAGAAGATCGTTAAAAACGCCTATACGAAATATTTTTATGCTAGCCGCACTTATATATAGTAAGATCTATTTCAGAGCTTCTTAATTCTATAGCTTAGTAAATATATAAATAAGGTCGTAAACGGCTACGATACTTATTACTATAACTAGACTAACTAAAGTAAAACGCTAAGGTAGCTTATCTTAATTTAAAGCCCGCCGGTTTTATACTATATAATAGCGATAAACTTTATTACTAGGCTTTTAATAGTCTAAGCTAAATAATCTTTTTAAAAAGATCTTATAAAGACCTTTTTTAATATCTTACTAACTATAACTAATATATTTTTAAAACTATATCTTCTTATTTTAAGCAATTACTAGTTTATAGCGGAAGGCTAAGTATAAGCGTTATATACTAAGCTACTCCGCGCTAATTAAGGGATTTTAAAGGGGATAATCTTTAACTAAGACGTAAAGTTTACCTTAGTATTTTAGCGGACCTTATAGCAAGCCTTTAGATCGAAGCCTTTTATATCTACCGCTTAGTACCTTTAAACTAACGGCTTATCGGAAAGGCGAAACTAAACTATAAAATTCGCGCTACGATTCTTTACCGCTAATTTCCTAAACTTATACTAAACTAATATATTAATTGCCTTTTAGTTTAGCCTTAAGAATTCCTTCTCCTTAGTAATTTACGCGGCCCTTAATAAGCTTATTATAAAGATAAGAATAAAAAATAGCTTTTAGTTCCTTAGTAATTACTTATACCTATAAAATTAAAAGCTCTTATAAAAAAAAGTTAGGTTAGTTATTTCTTATACTTAAGCCGCTATAAAGGATAAATATAATAAGAAATACCGCCTTTTAAAATTTAAGCCTAGCGATTAAGTTTAGCTATAGCTTAATAAAAGCTACTATATTATAAGGAGTAGACTAATAAAGCTTTAAAAAAGACGCACTAAGCTATTTAAAGTTACCGCTAAAGTAAAATAGCTTATATACTAACTAAATATAAAAAGGTCTTTTAATATCTATTCGGTCGTTTTAATAGGGTAACTACGCTTAGCAGACGAGCTAGCTATACGCTTAAGCTTAGTTTAAAATAAAAAGATACCTTACTTAAATAAGTAAGAAGTAAAACGAATTTTATAAAGCTATATAATAGAAAAAAGCGGCGGAAAGCTAAAAAAGAAGTTCCTTATAGCTTAAAAAGGCTAGCTAAGTAGCTATAACTTATAAATAAATAAAAAAGCAGTCTTCTTACTAAAGATTATAAAAGCCTTGAAAAAAGCATAAGAGGAGTTAATTACTTAAGTAGTTTAGACGAGAGTATAATACGCGGCCTTTATAACTTAATACGAAACTTTTTAACTAAGAGAATAAAGCTATTAAGCTTAAGTATAAGACTTAAAAGCTATTATAAGTTATAAAAAACTATACCTTACTACGCTTAAGGTAATTAGTTATTTTAATAATAATATACCGCTATTTACCTAAAGTAATAAGGCCTTTTTAGCCTTATAATAGACTTATTTAAATTCTCTCTACCGCCTACCTTCTCTCTTTTTCTTTCTTCTTTTTATAACTATATTTCCCTTTACCGCCGGCTATACCCCGCCGCACCTCGCTTACTTTTATACGTTAGTAGCTAATAAATAACTTTTAAGATATAATTGCTTTAAAAGAGTTAAATTAAAAATATAATAATACTATAAAGAATAATAAGGGTAAGGCGGAGAAATAATAATAAACAGAGTAGAGGAGTAAAAGAAAAAGTAAAGAAAAATAAGAAAAGGTTTTAAGCTATACTTAGCAAATATGAAAATAATTTTAAACAATAAGTATAAAGGAAATATACTATAAATATATACAAAGTATAAGTAAATTATAAGAAGAAAATAAAATATAATAAAATATTATAAATTATAGCGTAAATATAAATAAAACGTATAAAAACCTATAACTTAATTAAAGCAAACGATTTACCTCTAGTTAATAATATTAAATTAACTTTTAATATAACAGGATATTTAAGATTAGCGCATAATAGTAATAACATACGCTAACTCCGCGTATTATAATAAGTATTAGTATTATCTTACTAATTAGTATTTATTAACGATTAAAGAAGATATTTATAAGTTAATATAATAGCTTTTAAACGTCTTTTATAATATATAGTCTTTTAGCGCGTTTATTATAGCGATTATATCGCTAGTATATTTATATTATATTAGTATTATATCGTATAAAATTTTAAAAAAGGTTATATTAATAAATAACGTAATAAGGCATAAGCGTAAGTAAAATAGTTATAAGCTTAAAGCGAAGCTTTATTTTAATATACCTTATATTTAACATCCGTATTAAGAGATATTATACGTTTAATATATATAAAGTAAAGAGGGTGCTATATAATAGTATTACATATCGCGCTCTACTTATTAAGTAATAGCGGTAAGCGTAAAGATAAACGTAATAGCGGTAGTATATAGTCGCTAAGCGTGCTAAAAGGTATAGTATAAGAGGACGCCTATAAGTAAGCAGGAGATTAAGCATAAGGGGCGGGAGTTAATATATTAAGGCGCGGTATAGCAAATTTATTATAAGAGTTAGCGCGCGTATAAGGAAATTAGTAGTTAAAAGAAAAAGAAAAAGAAAAAAAGAGGAAAAAAAAGTGTTTATACTTAAAAAGCGGAAGCAGCGGAGAGGTAAAAGGTACTTTAAGTACTAATTAAAGCGGTAAGTAAAAAAGGAATATTATGCCGCCTAAGTATTATTAAGAGTAATATAGTAATAGGAAAAAGGAAGTATATTATGCTTTAAACGTTATATCTTAACGTTATTTAGTAGGAAATATTAATTTATAATAGTAAGTATAGTATAAGTATAAAAAAGACGATTATACTAATTAATAGTTAGTATAAAGCAGAGGGTAAAGTTTAAATATTATATATACCGCTATATAATAGTTTAAAAAGAGAATAGTATTATAAGCTATACTATAAAAAGAGCTATAGTTATATTATAGTAAATACCTGAAGGTTTAGCGAATATATAGCTAAAGTTAAACAAGACTTTGTTAAAAACTTAGCTTAAACTTAACTTAAGTATAGGCCGTTTAAGTAATGCTTTAAATAAATATTCCTTTAGCTATATACTACTAAACTAAGTATATACTAGTGTTTAATACTTAAGAAAGGATTAATTATTAATAATATAGTGCGAGTAAAAAGGCTACTTAGCGTAAAAAGACTTAGCTTAAAAAAAAGAAGAAAAAGAGGTAAAAAAAGCTAATATTTAAATAAAAGTTAAGTAAGTAATCTTTTATTATAAGTAAGGGCTATTAAAATAAGCTATTAAGTTAAAATAAGCTAATAATAAGTTTAATAGCTAATAAGCTAGTTTGAAAATTTAATATAAAAGCTAAACAAAACCTATATATAAAAAAGGGCTACTTAATAATCTAATAGCTTAATATTACTTTATAACATAATAATAAAGACTATAATACCTATAATAAAGAAAAAAGCGAAAAGAAAGAATAGTAAAAGCCGCTTTTAGCACTAAAAAGGTTTTAATAGCTAGTATTACTACTTTATACTTAAAGTATAATATATATAAAAGAAGTAAAAGATTAATTAAGACTTTTTCTTAAGTTTTAAAAAGGGTTTCTACTAAGGCCCTGATCCACAACGTCTTAAAAAAAATCAATGTAGATATGCCCCTTAGATAAAAGGGTAACTACACCCTAATTAGTAAAGTTTTTCGGTATAAATTAAAGAATCCGAGCTCCTCCTTCTATAGCTGTATGTCCCCCCCTGTTTACGATGTACCGAGCTAGTAAGGGCCGCTTACATGCCTATAAGAAGCAAAGATGCTTAAGAAAAGGTCGAATTCTACTATAGGCTGCCTTAAATAATTCTAGGCGGCGCGCCGCCTAAAATTATTTAAGGCAGCCTATGTCGTTGTTCTTAAGGCGCTTATAAAGAGCCCTTTTTTAAGCCTAAGAGTAGTATTACGATAGCTTTTTCGCTCCTCGTAAAGCCTTATAAAGGATAACGCTAATAACGACTTAAGGTAAGCTAACTTTAGTATGCGCCTTTATAGCTAGTAGGCCTTTATAGCTAGTAGGCCTTTATAGCTAGTAGCTTTATTAAAGATATTAAGGGTGAAAATAAGGCTATCGCCGATATGCAGCCGACAAGGATATAAGATAGTATAAGAGTAGCCCCGCACTAAATTTTAGTAGAGTATGTCTCTTGTTATGTCTGCCTTATTTTCTTTAAGACGTTGTGAATTAAGGCCTAAATTTATAACTACTTAAATACTACCTTATAATAAATTATAGCAACTTATTTTAATATTAATTTTAAGTAAGGCTATACTTAATAAAAGTTCTTAAACTACTTTAAGTTTATTTACTTTAATATAAATATTTAATTATAAGCTATAATAGCTATTTAAAGAATTGAATAAAGTAAGAACTAAATATTTATAGCTTTCTTCTTAAATTAAAATTAAATAAAGGCTTTTTAAAGCGGGAAAGGGGTTATAGCTAAATAATATATAAATTATATTCTTAAAGAGCGCTTTAAGTATTTGCTTTACAAAGGTACTTATAATAATTAACCTTTTTATATTAAACTTTTTAGCGTAAATTAATAAAGTAGCGTAAATTATAGTAAAGATAATTTTCTTTTAATAAACTAAGTAGCTATTTTAAAGCTAGAAAAAAGAAATATGTAAAGGAACTTTAAACTTAAAACACTTAAAAAGTAATAGTTTAATAAGCGGAATTAATATTATAATTTAGCTAAAAAGGGGAAAAAGCTAACTTAATATATAGAAGTATTATACTTATAAAATAACTAAGTATATTACTTGCTTTTATAAAAGAAAAAGCGGGAACTTTATAAGTAGCTATAGCTATATCTAGGGAAATAACTAATATAAATTCCGATTTAAGAAAAAAGAAACTTTAGCATAAGGTTAAATATTAAAAGAGAAAGAAATATAATAAATAGCTTAAAAGTTAATAAAAGCGTATATAATACTAAACATAATATAACTTAAAGTCAATATAAATAAAAAGAAAAAGCTTAATATACTTATAAATATAAGTTATAATTATTAAATTATTATAAGTAAAAAGGTAATAATAAATCTATTAACACTTTTTATAAATAAAATAAGAAGGCGATTATAAGTTTTCTTAAAATATATTAACGCTTTAAAAAAAAGAATTATAGCGTTAAAAATAAAAATAAAGAAGTAGTTAAAATAAATATTTTTCAATATAGTACTAAAGTTAAGCTATAATATATCTTTTAAGAGTTTATAGATAAAGAAAATTACAATAGTTTATAATACTAAAAAAAAGTAAATTTAGTATAAAGAATCGGGGATTTAAATTAAACTTTTAAAGTTAAAAAAGACTAGGAAAAATATAAGTATTGAAAAAGCGAAGCTAATAAGCGCTTTAATTTATATAGTAAAGTGTTAATAAGAAAAGGCTTAAAGAAAAAGGTAAAGCTAGTAATAAGCGCTAAGTATAAAATAAATTATAATAAAAGATATAAAAAGGGCCTTTTAACTAAAGACGCTTATTATCTTAATAAGATATATCTTAGCTTAAGTATTATAAGCTTACTTAAACATCTTTATATTTATAAAAGCACTTAAGTAACTTTTGTTTTAACTTAGCGTAAACTATAAGATTTATTTTACTTGAAATAAAGATAATTATAAGGTAGCTAGTAGCTAGGCGGGGGGTGCTTTATTAATCTAGTAGTGCGGTTACTTTTTAAAGCTAGTATAAAGAGCAGTAATATTATTAAGTATTATAAGCGGACTTTTATTTATTAGTATAACGGTAACCCTTAATATTATATTATAATTATAATACTTAACTATAGCTCTTTATTTAAGACTAAGTAATAAATAGCAACGAGCTTAGCTATATTAAGCTAATAAGGTAAGTATATTATAAGCGCGCGGCAGTAAAAAGCGGGGCTTAAGACCTTAAGCATAATAAGACGTTAAGTAGCTTAAGCCTATAAGTAACTATATTAACTAGTTTAAGGGCGCGGCGCGCTTAGCTTTAAGAGCCCGTATTAGCTAAGGTATTCTTCCTTATAAGAACTAAGGCCTATAAGCAAGCGCTTAAAGGCGTGTTAATTAGCAGCCC
This sequence comes from Ophiocordyceps robertsii, assembly GCA_027405785.1. Classification (NCBI taxonomy): domain Eukaryota; kingdom Fungi; phylum Ascomycota; class Sordariomycetes; order Hypocreales; family Ophiocordycipitaceae; genus Ophiocordyceps; species Ophiocordyceps robertsii. The sequence goes on along the minus strand of JAPEBW010000394.1, from coordinate 45,984 downwards.
GAAGACGTGCTGCTATAAAAAGGGGATTGTTTTAAAGCAGCTAGTAGCTAAGCGGGGGGTGCTTTATAAAACGAGTAGTGCGGTTGCTTTATAAAGCTAGCGTAAAGGGTAGTAATACTCTTAAGTATTACTAACAAACTTTTACTTATTAATATAATAATAAACCTTTTTATTATATTATAATAATTAAAAGCTATTATTATTATAAAGGCCTTTATATAATATATTAAAAGAAAAGCCTTTTATCTTTTAACAGACTTTAACTTAATCTCTAAAAATAAGTCTTATTTACTTAAGTAGCTTATTAGCTATAGCGCTAATATTATTTATAAAATAGTTTAATAGCTACTTATACCTTTATTAGTATTATTAAGCTTTAAATATAATAATAAATAGGGATTAATATATGTAATTATTAATTATACAAACCTTATAAATATTAATTAAAGTATATTAGTTTATAAAGCTTAATATTATTATAGCGTTTTATAAGATTAAAATTATAAAGGTATAATAAAAACCTTATTTTATTAATAATCCTAAGTACTAAAAGTACTAATATTTAGTAAAGTATTTACTGCTAAATCTAAAGGAGTAACTAGTAAAGTAAATGCTGCTTATTATAAGTTATAACTGTTAAAGAAAATACTAATAGTTATAAAAAGAGATAATATAGCTTATTAGTGAAAGATAATTAATGTTAGCTATATATAGTATAAGTTTAATACGCTTATAATTAGCTTAAGTTAGCTCGGCTAATAATAAAATTAATATTTAATAAATCGACTAAAACTTTATATAATTAACTAATGTCTTATATAAAGCTAAGGTAAGAAGCCTTTTTTTAAAAAAGGATAAAATCTTATAAAAGGTTTTAAGATAAGGATATTAAGTCTTATAAGCTAGTTATAAGTAATAAAGCGTATATTACTTATAACTAGTAAGAAAGATAGTATAAGCTATTTTTATTAGCTTAAAAAGTAGTTTAGTGACTTTATAAGTTATATAAAGTAGAAGTTATAAATTAGTATATAAAAGCATATAAAAGTATATAAAAGGAAAGCCTTTTAATAGCCTTAAAAAGGTATTAAAGAAGGTCTTTTTTTTAACCTTTTTTTTTATTTTTTTTCTTCTTTAACTAGTTTTAACCTAAGAAATCTACATAATAAGATTTACTTATCTTATTCGGTTTAATAGTTAATACTAAGTCTTTTTCCCTTTTTCTTACTATAAATTATAAACTTAATAAATTACGCTAAGATACTTATCTTTAAAAAAAATTAGTATTTTAGTTATAAAAAGGCTATAAGTCTAAAACGGCTTTTAAAACAAGGTTTATTTTATTTTTATAATAAATAAACTTATTTAGCTTTATTAAAACGCTAGTTACTTTTCTTTACTATATTAACTAAGTATTAAAACATTATTTTTATAAGTTTATTATAGTATTTATAAATAATATACTAATACTAAAAGTATATAAAAAAGGAGCTACTAAGGCATAAAACAAAAAAAGAGTAGTAATAAGAGCGAATTTAAATTACTTAAAAGTTTAAGTTTTAGCTAAAAAGAAAAGAGGAAAAAAGAGTCTTTTATAAACGTAAAGAGGTGTTAGCCGGATTATTATTATACCGTTCTAGCGTATTATAGTTATTTTAGTCCGCCGGACTATTATTCTTTTTCTCTAGGCTGTAAAGTAGACTTTTCCGCTTATTTTTTACTATAACTAAGTTTATATTCGTCTTACTTTAGCGTATAAGAAGCCTTTAAATTCTAGTAACACATTGCTTATATAGGATATTAGCCGGGGTATATTTTAAAAATGTTTAACATATTTATCCTTTATAGAGATAAGCTAGTATAAGAATTTTACCTTTTTACGACTTCTTTTAAGGTTATATTAATATATCTTTTCTATTATACTTAATCTAGCCTTATTTAATCTAAGAAGATATAGTAGAATTTTAATATTATGCTATCGCTTTTTTATATAATAAGAAAACCTTTAATAAGGGAAAAACCTTTTATTATTTTAAAAATTATTAGTAAAAAGAAAAAAGTATTTTTATTAAAAAAACCTTTTATATATATATAAAAGAAAAAAACCCTATTTATAGTTAAATCCTTTATAAAAGAAAAAGACTATAGTTATAAAGTTATTTAAAAACTTTTTATAGTAAAGGAAAACTATTTATATATATATATATATATATAAAAAAAAACCTTTTATAGTTAAGAAAAAAGTATTATTATAACATAAAAACCTGTAATATTTAAGGAAAAAGTATTTATTATAAAGGAAAAGCTTAAAAAGTACTAAAAAAAGTAAAAAAAACCTTTAATAGTAAGAACTAAAGCATTTTTAAAATAATTCTTAAAGTATTATTTATTATTTATAAGCTTAATATTTCTATATATTAATAGTTTATTATTATTAAGATTTTATATAGTATATCTTTAAGACTTATTATAATATCTTTATACCTTTTTTATAGTTATTGCTAAATTATTTTATTTTATAAAAAAACGACTTAATATAAATAGTTTATTTTATATACTATCTTTAGTTAAAAAGAATAGTAAAAAAGAAATAAGCTATTAAGGCTTTTATTATATTTTCCTATATATCTTTACTACTCTTTTCTTACTTTTAAAAAATATTAATATGCTCTTGTTTTAAATATCTTATATATTTTAATAAGAGGATAAAGCCTTTTATATTTCTTTAAAATATATTAAAAAGCAAAGTATTCCTTTAACATTATAGGATAATATTTCCTTTATATATAAAGTATTTATTGTTATAACTTATTTATAAGACTGTTTTATTAATTATTAATTATTATATATTTATTTATATTAATAAGAAGTAAAGTTTATTTTAAAAAGAAGTTTAACTAGCGTTTTTATAATATATAGCTAAAGTAAAAATATAGTTATTAAGATCCTTTTATAAGTTTTATCGATATATTTATAATATGCTATATTAACTACTTATAAATATTAAAGTATATATTATAAGTATATTTATAAAGTAGTATTTTTAAAAATAGTCTATTATATAAGTAAAGTTATATAAAAAGAGTATAAATATATAAAGAGTATTTTTCTTCTTTTTATAGCCTCTTTAAAAGAGTATTAAAAATATAAAAGTATAATATATATAAAGTATATTATATTTTAGTCTTTTTAAAAGAATATTATATAGTATATATAATAAAAGTAAAAAGTATAAATATTTTTCTTTCTTTTATAGCTTCTTTTAAAAGTTATTTTTTAGTTTATATAAAAGAGTATTATTAAAGTCTTTTTATTAAAAAACTTTAGTTATATATAGTTATATATAGTTATATAATAATTAAAATAAAGTTATATTATTTATATATAGTAAGTTTAAGTTTTACTATTTATTTTGTATTTATTTAGTATTTATTTATTATTTATATATTAGTTTCGTTATAGTTATCTTATAATATTTCTTAATAGGCTGTTAATTTATAGTAGTATAATAAATTTAAAGTATAGTTATAATAGTCCTTAAAATATTTAGTACTATTTTATATTAGTATTTTTAAAGCTTAAAAGGTAAAAGCATATTTTATAATTATAGTTATATACTATTAAGGGCCGGCGTATACTTAGTTTAGTAGTATATAACTAAATAATTATTTATTAAGAGCTAAAAAGGGAAAAAGGAAATCTTTATTTAAGCTATATAGCTTCTTACTTTATTAAAGTCGCTTAAGTAGCTCGTATTTAAGTTAAGTTTAAGATAAAGTTAAGCTAAGTTAAAGTAAAGTCTTATATAACTTGAGCTATATATTAGCCTAACTTTAAGTTATTCGCTATAATTTAATTATAGCTCTTTTTATAGTATAGCTTAAAATACTATCTCCCCTTTAAGCTATTACGCACTAAGGTATATAATATCGCCGCCTTATTTCCCGCTCCGCGCTTAATATTAATTAGTATAATTGTCTTCGTTATACTTATAATTATACGTTAATATATCTTCTTAAATAACGTCGCGCTATAGTATTAAACGCGTTATATACTTACTTATTTACGCTATTACGTCGCCCTTAATAGCGCTAAGGCGGTATAACGTGCCCCCTTTACTTACTACTTTTATTAGTGCTTAAAACAAGTTTTGCCTTCTTACTACTTACTATTCTTAAGTATAAATACTTTTTTTTACTTTTTTTACTTTTTATTTTTTAAATTACTAATCTTTTCGCGCGCGCGCTTACTTTAATAATAGTTCCGCGATACCACGCTATAATATATTAATTTTAGTTCTTTATATTCTATTTCCCGCCGGCTTAAAAGCGTCTTCTTACGCTATGCTTTTTAATACGCCCGGCGACTATATACTACTTACTACGCCTTATAGCATAAAGGTAAGGGGATAAAGCGCGGACTAATAACTACTAATAAACGCCGGTACTATAAACTAATTACCGCTAGTTAAGCTAGTATAATAAACTAATTACTATTAAAGTCTTTAACTTATAAAGTTATAAGGACTTAAGCTATAGCCTAAGCCTTATTATATAAGGAGGGCCGGGTCTATATATATAAACACAGACCCGCTGTATATAAGCAAGCTCTTTATAGCTTATTATTATAATACTACGGACGGCACCTATATACTAGCCTTTACTTACTTTTTAATAGTATAAGCTATTAATTATAGACTCGTTTAACGGTATAATAGCGGGAGCTCCGCCTTAAGCGGAGCGGGACGATGCTATTATAAAGTCGTTACGGAACGCCTTAAAGGCATTAAAAGGTACGTTAGCCGGCTAAAGAGATAGCTTCCTCGCCGTATTAAGGGGACCGACTATAAAGCTTATTTTAACCCTTATAGTATCTACCGCACTAAGAACGGCGCCTATAATCACTATAGTGCGGAAGCCGCTCTTATTGCTAATATAAGATAGGAAGCCGGAGAGCTTTTACTTCTTCCTTAGCCGGCTATAGGCGAAATACTATACTAATAAGGAATACGGCCTTAATAACGGCCGGAGCGCCGTTTAGTACGCGCTCTTATATACGCTACTAAAGCCTTAAATACGGAGGATCGCGAGCTTTTAGAAAAAAGGGGGCTATAATAGCTCTTAAGACCTTTAAGACTTTTTCTAGCACCTTATCCACGCGTTTAGTAATATATAGGAATAAAAAAAGGCGTAGGATAAGCTACGTACCCTTAAATAGAAGGACGGATAGTTCTTTAAGGAGTTCCTCCTTAAGTTTAAGGAGACCCTCTTCCGGGCGGCGGGTACTATAATATAAAAAGATAGTGCGAAGCTAATATAGCTATAGAACTTAATTACCTTAGCACTCCGCGAGCTACTTATCCTTATTATTATACTATCTATATACGGCGAGTACGTTAGCCGCCTTCTAAAAGTAGCTTAAAGTTATAAATAAACGCCTTGCTTTTAAAAGTTATAAAAGCGCGCTTTATATAGCAGGGATAAGGTTACTCCCTTTTTTTAAGACGCGCTTACTATTAATATTAATAGCGATACCCTTATAACCGCGATAAGGACTGACCGTATAAAACGCTTAAAGAAGGCGTTTACGACCTTAACCTCTTTTATGCTAGCGGGCTAGTCCTTTTAATAGCGGGCTAAATAAGTCTTTAGTAATAAGATCTAAAAACGATATGCTAATAGCTAATACTTACGCTATAAAGCGGGCTCTTACTTTGCTATAAAGTGCCCGTATAAGCCGGCGAAGCGTCTTTTTATAGGAATCCGCTTTATAGTAGTTAATATACTACCTTAGCTCGCTTTAAACGATAAGGACCCCGCCTTTTATAAAGCGGAGGGAAAAGAATAGCTTTAAGGTAAAGATAGGCCCCGGAGCTATAGTTATTAATATAAGTAAGGTAAGAGCTAGTAGCTTATATAAAAGAGGATCTTACTTTAATATAGGTTATGCTTAATTAGTCTAAATCTTTTACCGCTCTTATAAATAAGGGATATTAGTGCTATGCCGTAATAAATAAAGCGTTTATACGTTAGATATAAGTGCTTATTAAGAGGATTACCCCGCGTTAAGTAAAGGGCGCCTTAAGCATAATAAAGGGTGCGGAGATTAAAAGCATTACTTAGCTAGCTGCGGAAATAGCCGGCTGCTTTAAGCTTATCGTAATATATATAATCTTAAAGCTTAAATTCCTTTTAATCTTAAAGAAGCCTTAGCTTATATATATATAGTCCTTCTTAGTTTCGCACTAAAAAAGGCTATAGTTCGGCCTAGCGGAGATATAGCTACGCTATATTAACGGCGCCTTTAAGGAGATAAGGGCTATGCTAAGACTAGCTAACGCTATTAAGGTGCTTGCCTTAGTCTTTATAAGCACGGTTTAACAGCTCGTACGCTAAAAGGGTAAAGCTACCGCTAACGCGGCGATTTACGCTATAAGCCTTATAAATATTTATAAGGCCTTAAAACTAAGACGCTAAAATCGCCTTTAAACTTATAAAAGGTAATCTTATAGCGCTTCTACGACTTATTGCCGCTTTTTATAAAGCATAAGGCCGATAAGCTTAACCTTTATAAGCTAAGAGTCGACTATAAGATCCTTATCCGCACGGACGAGTAAGGAAGGGAGTTCCCCGCGCCCTTTAAGCCGCTATATAGCATATTACGGGCCGAGTTATTAGTACTTAAGAAGACCCTTTAGGACCTTTTAGATAAAGAGTTTATCTAAGCGAGCAGCTTTAAGGTAGGCGCCCCGGTGCTCTTCGTTTAAAAACGAAGGGGCGGAATCTGCTTTTACTATAACTATTAGGCCCTTAATATAATTATACGGCTAGACTATTACCCGCTCCCCTTAATCTCCGATATACTCTATAACCTATTAAGGCAAAGTAGTTTATTAAGCTTAACATTATATAAGCGTTCTATAAGGTGTAGATTACGGAAGGTAAGGAGTAAAAGACGGCCTTCTATACTTATTATAGCCTATTTAAGGAGCTAGTAACCCCTTTTAGTCTTACTAGGGCCCCGGCTACCTTTTAACGTTATATTAATAACGTCTTTCGCGACTTTCTTAACTAGTTTGCCTCCGCGTATATTAATAATATCCTTATTTATTTTAGCGGCTTGTATAAGGACTATATATAGAAAGTGCGGAAGGTTTTAAACCGCCTTAACTTATACGGCTTATACCTTAATCTAGAGAAATACGAGTTTAAGGTTAAGCGTATAAAATACCTTAAGTTTATAATTTATACTAGCGCGGGTATTTAAGCGGACCCCGTTAAGATATACGCAATTTAGGACTAAGATACCTTAATAATATAAACTAATATACGGAGCTTCTTAAGCTTTGCTAATTACTATTATATATTTATTTATAGGTTTTTTAAAATTGTTATACTATTAAACGAGATTATAAGGGAAAAGGTAGCCTTTTATTAAGGACCTATATAAGAAGGTGCGTTCTATACGCTTAAGGACCTATTTTTATAGGCCTTAGTACTACTTTAATAAGATTTTAACCGCACTATTATAATAAAAGCGGCTAGGCGCTTAAAGGCACGCTCTTATAAAAAGTAAAAAGGCGGAAGTAGCCTATAGCCTTTTACTTAAGGAAGCTAACTTTAGCGGAAAGGAACTACGCTATTTACGATAAAGAGATACTTATTATTATTAGCTATTTTAAATAATAGTAAGCGGAGCTCCGTAGTTATAAAAGCTTTAAAGTCCTTATAGACTACTAAAACCTTAAGTATTTTATAACCCGCTAATACCTCTTTAAGCGGTAAGCTTATTAAGCTAAGTACCTATCCCGCTTAAACTTTTAGATTAAGTATAGGCTAGGTTAAGACTCCGCCGTCTTAAACGCGCTTTCTTAATAAGACTAAGACTATACTATAAATACGGATATTAAGGCGCGGGATTTCTAGCTTATTCCGCAAGCGGCATTACGTACGTATATTAAGGTCTCTTTTATTAAGGAGCCTTTAACCCCCTTATCTAGTGCCTTTATTAAGAAGCCTTTAACCCTTTTATTTAATAAGGTAGACCCGCCCGCTATATTAAAGGCGGGTATCCCGCCCTCCTTACCGGCGCCTCCTTAAGTACTAAGTTCGGGGGACTAAGTAAGCCCGGGCGCATAAGCGGTAAAGGTCTTTTAAGATAAAGGCGTCTTTAATATAGGCTAGCTTCTTAAGACCGTACGTATAAAAGTATACAGCGCGCTATAAAGTCCGGCGCACGTTCCTTAAATTTAAAGCTACGATTAAAGGTATAAGTAGCGGACTACTATATTAACTTAAAGGGGCACCTTTACTAAAGGGGTAGGTTATAGGTACTAGGCGCCTCTTATATAACAGAAGCTAATAAGAGGAACGCCTTACCAAAGGATAAGCTAAGGAACGAGCTTTAAAAGAAGCTAGTATAGCTAATCTATAACTTTAGTATCGTTAGCTACCTTAGCTAGTAAGGCACGGCGGCAAGGCTTATAAAGGACTTTTATTAGCCCTTTATATAGCATTATATACGCCGCTTCTTTTATAACTATAACGTTTACGGCCGTATAAAGATTTAGCGGGCGCTTTATAAAGGGCTTTTTAAGCAGCTGCCGATCTTAGACCGGTTTTAAATATATATTTAGATAGATTTTAAAACGGACCTTCCGCTTATATTAAGGGGGAATCGCTATATATAAGTTATTTAAGACCGCCTTAATAAGGAAGTAGTGCTTAAGTTAATACTCTTTATAAAAGCGGAGGTATATATAAAACGTTTCTTTTAGTATTAAGCGCGGATATATAGCTAGCTTGCTTTAATTATAAGTAATAAGGGCTTTAACTAAATAAGGCGCTTTTTATAGTACCTTTATAAGCTGCTTTAAGTTACTTAGCTACTTAGCTCTACGTATTACCTATAGACTAATAAAGGCTTAAAACGCGTTAATTAAGAGATATAGGCCTACTTATAAGCTATAATAGCTTAAAACTAAGTAGTTTAAGACTATTAGCTCTTAGCCGTATAGCTTACTTTAAATAGTAAGCCTTAAGCGTTTATTAGTATAACCCCCTTCTTCGTATTATATAGCTTTAAACCACCCTCCTTAATACCTTAAGTAGTAAATATAATAGCGGAAGAGCACTTAATTACCTCGCTAAAGGCTTAAGCTACTCGCTTTATTTAAAAACTTAAGGAAACTATAGACTATTATTAATTAGTAATAACAGCGGCTATATAAGATTAAAAGCAGTATATTAATAAGTTAAAGTCTTTAATAAAAGGTTTTATATTAAAAGATAAGGTTTAGTTAAACTTTTATAACTACTAATCCGGCCGCTTAAAGAAAAAGCTTAACTAGCTATATACGAAGTTTATAGTATAAAAAGTTATTAGCTTATAAGTTATAAAGCTTAAAAGGTTACTTTTAAGAATATATAATAAGATTAATACAGACTTATTATACTAAGCGGCCTAAGACCTCTTACCCGGTTAAGCGGTTATAGACCCTTAGCTTCTTATAATCTTAGTTAAAAAGGAGAAGGAATTCGTATTTAAAGAAGTAAGGGTAGCTTATTAAAAAAGGGTAAGTAAAAGTAAGTAGTAAGAGGTGCTTATTAAGTAGCGTAGCTACTTAAACCTAACTTTAAAGCTTATATAAAAGCTTATAAGCGCTAATACTTTAAATAAGTTCGAAACTCTTTATAGGCTAGTAAATAAAAGCAATACGCCTAGCAACTAATAGCCCCCCTTTAAGCGGAAATAGGAGGTAACCTTAGCCTTTTTATTATTTATAGCGTCTTATAAAGCGGAAAGGAAAAAGGAGTTATATTTAAGGCCGCTTAGCTTAAGCGATTAAGGCCTACGCTACTTATCTTTATCTTCGGTCTTTTCCTTATTATTATCTTTATCCTCCCCCTCCTCCTTCTCCCCCTCCTCCTTAAGGGCGGCGGCGGCGGCGTTTAAGGCGCGGAGATAGCCCTTTAGCCTAGATATCTAAGCGGCGGCGGCGGCGAATAGGTTAAAAGGGGCGGCGGCGGCGGCGGGCATAATAAAGCCGGCGGCGGCGTTATAGTAAGTAGTGCGGACGGCCGGGATAAGAGCGGTAAGGACGGATAAGGGCACCGCTAATAGCGCTATATAGGCGGTATTCTTAACTAAGGATAGTTAATACTAATCGCTATAGTAAGCATAGTAAGGAGGGAGGAAAAAAAAAAGGGGGACTTACTTAAGTATATAGCCTATCCGCTTAAGTAAGTATAAGTAATAGTAAGCGGCGGCGGCGGCTTTTAAATATACCTTAACTACTTTACTATTAAGGTTAGCCTTTTAAGCTAACTTAGCGGTAGTAAGGATAGCTAGAGCTGCTTTATAAGCGCGGCTAGTATAAATATAAGTAAAGTAGCTACCGCTTAAGCGACCTGCTTACTTATAATAAGCGTAGCTATAAAATAAGTAGCGTATATAAGACTTATTATAAGCGGCGCCGGGCAATACTTACTGCTTATATTAAGTTATAAGGTTAGTATAAGGATAGCGCACTTAAGGGAGCGGACTTATAGCGCTTAACCTAGCGGTCTTAAGGGGAGTAAAGGGGCTATTAAGAGGTAAAGTCGCGGGGTCTAGCGATAGTATAATTACTTATAAGGGTATTATTAATATAAGTATAGCTAAGGAGGCGGCGGCGATATAGGCGGCGGTAGCGGTATAAGTATAGTACTTAAGCTTAAGCTTATTAAGGAGCTTTAATATAAGCACTAATAATATAAACAATATATTATTTTTATAAGGGTTAGCTTAAGGGTATTTACTTTATATATAGGAGGGCAATACTTATAGTATTATTATTACTATTACTATTACTATCGCTATTATTACCGCTATTACTACTATTATTATTAGTTTAAAAAGAAGAGGAAGGAAAGGAGGGTTAAAAGTAAAGGGACGGGGTATTTATACCCCTTAGTCCTCGACTTAAAGCGTAAAATACCATAATAGCGGATAGGCCGCTTAATACGCCGCTAAGCTATTAAGGGCGGATAAGGTGCCCGCTTAATAAGTACACGGGCTTCTTAATAAGTAGCCGCTTAATTAAAGGCGGGCGGCGGGTAACGCTATTAAACCCCTTATTATACGGCCTTACTTACTATAATATAAGTCTAGCGCTTACCGGGCCGCGGACCGGGCAGCCTTTTATAATAGTTAATAACCCCTTATAATAGCTCCGGGCTATATAGCGCGGTAAAAAAAGCAGAGGCATTATATTAAAGTCTTTAACTTATAAGGTTATAAGAACTTAAGCTATAGCTTAAGCCTTATTATATTATAAGGGCCGGGTCTGTATATATAGATATAGACCCGCTATATATAAGCAGGCTCTTTATAGCTTATTATTATATTACTACGGATAGCACCTATATATTAGCCTTTGCTTATTCCGTAATAATTACTATATAGAAATATATATAAAGGTTTAAAAATAGTAAAAAGCTTATTATTCTTTTAATATATAGCTAGCTACTTTATACTTAGTTTTTTAAGCTAATTTTTAAGATCTTTAACTATATAATCTTACTATTTATTATTAATATATAAATAAACTATAAATATCCTTATAAAATTACTTTATAAACTAAGTATAAGCCCGGTTCGAAATACTATAAACTATAGTTAAGGAAATCCTTTAAATATCCTTAAATATCTTTTTAAAATCGCGGTAAAGTCTATCCTATATTTTTAAGGTGCTTTTATAATTAAAGATAAGCTAAACTATAATTAAGATATCTAGCGGAAATCCTTAAATATTCTTTTAAGATACTAGCGGAATCTATTTAGTAGTTTTTATAGTATCTCTTATAGTTTAAAACGTTGTAAACTATAGTTCGATAGGCTTTTAAGTATTTTTATTTTAAAGGTTTTTAAGGCTTCTTTAAAGTAAAGTAAGAAGTTTAAGCATAGCTGTTTAAATTCCGTAATACTATTACCTTTTTATTAATCCTTTTACTTACCGCCGTCGCTTAATAAGTAAAGTATAATACGGAGCACTATTATATAACGCCCCTCTTACTTTATATAAAGTAGATATATAGCGTCTTTTAATATAAATACTTAGTATAAAGCTAATTAAAATTAAGCCTTACTTTATACTTATAATTATTTTACTTATAATTATACCGGCTTATATTATTTACTTATATATTTTTCTTTTTAGACTTTATATAATATAAAATAAATATAATATTAGTATACTAGTAATATAATTATTACTGCGGAGGCTCTTTAAAACTATATATTTTAAAAAACGTTTAAATACTATTATACTAACTTATATATACGTTCTCAGATATTTTATAAATCCTAAGTAGTAAGATATTACTAATAATTATTATAGTACGTAGAGTAAATATATACAGCTATTATAGTGCGCTAAGCTTAAATATACCTTAATATTTAAAGCTAATTTATTAATATTAGCTAGTAATAAGTAAATTGCTTAAATTAAGTTATAGTTCTTTATACGTTTTATTATTATTTACTTTATATCTTATTATATCTTATTGTATCTTTATTATACTTCTTATTTAAAACTATTTTAACGTCTGCTAAGTATAGCTTAAAACCTTTTTTTTTCTTAATTTAATTATTCTTGTTTACTATTTCCTTTATTCTTTCTTTTACTTCTTAGCTTTACTTATTAGTATTCTTCCGCTTTACCCTTATTATTCTTTATTATATTACTATACTATCCTTTAAACTCTTTTAAGGCAATTATATCTTAAAAGTTACTAATTAGCTACTACGTTAAGTTAGTATACTTATATTACTTTATAAGAACTTAATATTACCCTTTTTATAATCTACTTTTACTAAGCTTACTAAATCCTCTTAATAATATACTTTAGTTTATTATTTTCCTAAATTATTAATAGTAAGTAGTAATCTTTAACTACTTAGCTAAGTAAGGGGTTATTCGCTATATAATAAAGGAACTTTATATAATGTTTTTTATATACTCTTCTTAGTATATTAAGTTTTACTATATATAGGCTAATTACTTTATTATAATATACTCTTAGTATAGCTAGTTAAGCTTTTAATAAGGCCTATTTATAGTATACTTCTTTATATTTAACTATACTTTATCGCTTACTTAAACTCTTTTTACCGGTGCGTGTAATTAGTTTACTATGTCTTTTTATTTAACTTATAACGCGGCGATCGCCGTTTAAAGGAAGTTAATAACCTCCTTTATCTTTTATATAAGGTTTTATTCGCCCTTTACGTTTAATATAAGCGGTCCTTTTTTATATACGATTTAATTAGCTTAATATTATACTTATACGTAATAAAGAAAAGGCTTATACTAGTTATTAATACCCCTTAGTTATTTAATACCGCTTAAGTATAAAGTAACTACGCTTTTTAATCGTCTTACTTATAGTAAATATATATATAAAGGTAGCTTTATACTTCTTAGTTTACGCACTTTATCGCCTTATTAGTTTATAAGTAATAAGCTAAACTTAGTTTTTTTAAACCTGAGTTTATTAGTAAAACTCCTGTTAAAATTGCCTTATTTAGTTTGTTTTTTAATCTAAGATAATAAACTTTAATATTTTATAAAAGCGGAAGTAAGATTATAAGAACTTAATAGTATATACTACTACTTTTATTATTAGTATCGCTTTAAGCGTTATTGCTTTTATAAGTTTATTTATTATTACTTAAAGGTCTTTTAAGCTTTTAGTCCTTATTAAAAGTAGCTTAACTATAAAGTCTATTGTTAAGTATATAAATAGCTATATAAAGGGCGGTAATAGCTAAAAAAGCCCCTTTTAAAGGTACTATTATATATAGCTTTTACTATATAGTCCGTAGTTTATAATAAGCCGGCGTACTATTAATAACTAGCCCGGCTAAAAAAGCTTTTAATTTAATATTAAAAGCGTCCCTTTACGCTTTTAGTATCCCGCTACTATTAAGTTATATATTTGCTAAGTAATTAATACTTAAAGCTTATTTAGCTTTTTATTCTTTTTCTCCTTAAAGTACTAAGCTTTACTTAATACTTATAAGCGGTTTTTTAAGTAAAAGCGCCTTTTAATATTACTTATATACCTACTTACTTAAACTTTTAATTGCTATTTTAAAGTTAGTAATTAGTCGCGATTTTATATAACTTAAAATACTACTTAATACTCTTTATCGTTTTATAGTATCGCTATTTATTGCTTTTATACTTCTTACTTATTAAATATATAGGCCGGTTATACTTATTCCTTTAGTATATCTTAGCTTAAGTTAAAGTTAAGTTTTAGCTAAACTCCGCCTTTATTTACTTTACCTTTAGCTTAAAGTATTAAGTTATCCGTCTTACTTATATAAGTACTTAACTTTACATCCTCCCCTTTTACTTATATTATCGCGATTATACGCTCTTTTTAAATTAATTATTGTACGAGGTTTATACACTTACTGCTTAAAGAGATTTAATATCTTATTTATTACGCGCTATTAGGGATTATTTAAACTACGCGTCCTATTTTTCTCTATTTAAATATACCCTCCGGCTTATCTTAATTATAACGCGATAGTGCGGTAAGTACTATTACTAATTTTCTTAAGCGGTATTTTAATATAAAGTTATATAAAGCAAGCTTTATTGCTTCTTTACTTAACTTTTTCTTGAATTTCCTCTTTATTATAAAGTATTTTAAGTTCTTATAGTTTATTAGCACTATACACGCTAGTATATTATATAAATTTGCCTTATTAAAGTCTAAGTATCTTATAATCATAAGTAACTCTTTATTATAAATTAAGTAATTATACTTTATTATACTAAGATATTTTAAAAAGAAACTTACTAAGTATTATATCTTTTTAGCCTTCTTTATATTAGTATACTGCTTATTGCGTACTTAAAGTAACTTACCTTTAAGTATATCTTTTTATTAAAGTTATATAGTTATAATATTAGTATATTATAAAACGCGTCTTAAATAAACTTAAACGCGGCTTAGTGCTTTTAAGTTTATAAGAAGGTTATATTCTTTTTATAAAACTATTTAAGTACTATAAATCCTTAGCTTAAAGCGGGATAAAGGTATAATAATACTTTGCGAACTTAAAAAAGCTTTTAATACCCTTTATATTTCTTAGCGCCTACGATATCCAGATAGCTTAAATATTCTTTAAGTTTTATTAAACCTTACTTTTAGCTTATATAATAAAACTTAAGTA
The DNA here is from genome assembly GCA_027405785.1 of Ophiocordyceps robertsii. Lineage (NCBI taxonomy): Eukaryota > Fungi > Ascomycota > Sordariomycetes > Hypocreales > Ophiocordycipitaceae > Ophiocordyceps > Ophiocordyceps robertsii. Next base: position 30,753 of record JAPEBW010000394.1, on the reverse strand, counting down.
CTTTACCTTTCTTATTATAAAGTTATATTTTTTTAGATTTAATATAAAGCCTGCTTTTTAAAGCTTTTAAAGCACTTTTACTACTTTATCTTAGTAATTTTAAAGTTGCTTTAATAAGTAAATTAGCATATTATCTATATACGCTATAATAAACTTATAAAGGTAGTTTTTTAGCAATTAGTTAATATAGCGTTAAAAAGTAGCTAGCGTCTATTTTAAACTAAATAGGTATACTTATTACTTAAATAGTCTAAACCTTGTTTAAAAGGCCGTTTTAAACTTATAGCCCTCCGTGATTTTAATCTTATAAAACGCTATAATAATATTAAGTTTTATAAACTAATATACTTTAACTAGTATTTTTAGCGTTTTTATAATTTATAGTAGTATATACTAGTCCCTTTTTGTAATTATATTTAAAGCTTAATAGTTATTGTAAAAGCGTAAGTAGTTATTAGCCTTTTTTATAAATAATACTAACGCCGCAGCTAACAAGCTACTTAAGCGGATAAGGTTTACTTTTAGTAACCTATTTAAAGTCTTCCGGAGGATAAGGAGTTCTTCTTTTAATATATTATATAAAGGTTCTTATAGTAGTAGTAGTTCTTTACTATCTTTTTTAAAAGTAAAGTAGATCTTATAGTCTTCGCTTAGTTAGAATAAGGGCTACTTAAGCGCCTTTATAAGTATAAAGAGTTTTAAGTAAGCTTATAGTACTTAGGCTAGGATATAGTCCGCTAAATTAATAAGAATCTTTAGCTAAAAGGCCCTCTCTACGTCCTTTATTATAACTACTTTTACGTTAAGCACTTATCGCCGCCCTTAGCTATCCCTTTTAGCTTTTTCTTATTAATACTTTACTGCGAAGATAAAAGCGCTTATTAGCTTTGCTTTTTAGATATTTACGATCTTCGTAGCTTCTTTTAACCTTTAAAAGCCGATTTAAATCCCCGCTTTTTTATGCTAAATCCGGTCCCCCTTAGCGTTATAAATTACCTTATTCTTCTTTATCTTTAGTCTCCTTAAGAATACTTTATAGCTTAACTTTTAAACTATATAGGCTAATATTTATTTCAAGTGCTTATTAATCTTTCTTTTAAATACTATAATCCCCTTAAATTAAAGCGTTAGTATGTCCTTTAAAAAGGACTATAGTAGCCTCCTTATCCTATTTATCTAAAGTATTTATAGCTTTATTGCTACCCCTTTGTTTACTATAATATAGTAGTTATAGCTTATATCTATAAGTATATTAAGCTCCTTTTTCTTATTAATACTAACCTTAAGTAGTACTAAGTTTAGTATAAAGTGCTTTTTTATTAACTTTTAAGCCGTGTATTATTTCTCTTTCTTTTTTAGCGCTAAACTTTACGCTAAGGTTCTTTTAACGGAAACCTTATTTTATTAATAACCCTAAGTACTAAAGGTACTAATCTTTAGTAAAGTAAATACTACTAAATATAAAAAAGTAACTAGTAAAGTAAATACCGCTAGTTATAAGTTATAACTATTAAAGTAAATACTAGTAGTAATAAGAAAAGACGATATAGCTTAATAATTAGAGATGGCTAGTATTAGCTATAAGTCGGTATAAGTTAAATACGCTTATAATCGGCTTAAGCTAGCTTCGGATAATAATAGAATTTCTATTAAATAAATCTACTAATGCTTTATAGAATTAACTAATACTTTATATAAAGCTAAGGTAAAAGGCCTCCCTTTTAAAAATAATAAAATCTTATAAAAGGTTTTAAGATAAGGATATTAAGTCTTATAAGCTAGTTATAAGTAATAAAGTATATATTACTTATAACTAGTAATAAAGATAGCGTAAGCTATTTTTATTATGTTAAGCAGTAGTTTAGTAACCTTATAAGTTATATAAAGTATAAGTTATAAATTATTATATAAAAGCATATGAAAGCATATAAAAGAAAAGCCTTTTAGTAGCCTTAAAAGGGTATAAAAGAAAGTTCTTCCTCTTTTTTCTTTTAACTCCTTTTTTTTACTAATTTTAACCTAAGAAATCCGTATAATAAGATACCTTTACCTTATTTAGTTTAGTAATCCATACTAAGTCTTTTTCTCCTTTTCTTACTATAAGATTATAAACCTAATAAATAATATAAAGATAATTATTTTAGTAAAAGTTTAATATTTATATAATATAAAACTAGCTTATAGTATAACTTTACGACCTATAGCTTTAATTAAAAACACTTAGTATCTTATACTTAATAGGTTGTTTAGGCTATTTAGTAAAACAAAGATATTTATTATAATTACGTCTATTTAATTATAATAAATAAAAGAAGAAATATCTACTTTTATAATACTATAGCTAACTAATTAGCTATAAGCTAGTTCGAGATATTAAAGGCTTTCTTATCCTTTTATAAGTTTTATAGATAATAGTTCTATTTTAAAGATTAAAGCTCTTAAACCTTATACTTACGAATAAACTAAGCTATAAGAGTTTATTATTTTTTTAATGCTTATTTTTAGTTTCATCTTACTATAATATATTAAGAAGTAAAAAAGGTTATATTTATATTAAGTTACTTATAAGGCCTAGATATGATATCGTTTAAACCAATTCTTAAGGACTATATAGATAATAGTTTTAAAGGTAAGAATTCTAAGACGAAGAATATTGTTTAGAATTTTAATAACTTTAAAGAAGCTCTACAAAAAACGTTCTAAATTATAAATAAGCATTAATTAGTAAAGTATAAATTATAAAGCCTTAAGTAAGTTACGTCTTAATTAACTTACGTAGCTTAACTTTAATAGATAACCTTTAAGCTAAAATAAGAAGACAATGCCCCTATAATAACATTTTATTAAGGTCTTAAAGAAAAGGTTATAGACGAAATTTACCGCTTAAATAAGCTAAAGACGCTTTTAAACTATATTAGTTTAGCGGTTTTAATAGAAAATAAGTAATATAAATACTAGTAGTAAAAAGGGTTCCGTTTAACCCTTAGCAGAGTTATCTAGAAAAATAATAAAAGGCGATAGCGTAACTTAAGTAATGCAATAAACCTAAATACCCTTAAGGCGAGCCCGCTTAAGCCCGCTAAAAAAGCTATTAAATACTTTAACTACTAAAAGACAGGCTATATTATAAGAGATTATATTAAAAAGATAAATATTTTAAGGGAAGAAATATACTTATTTTAAAGAATAATGCCTTTTAGCTTATAATCCGTAATATACGTCACTATTACCTTTTATTAAGGATATTAAAGTTTATAAAAAGCTTATAATACTAACCTTTCTTTTATTAAAAATTAGTTCGCTTATAAAAAGTATTTACAAAGAAGAACTTAAGATAAAGATAAAAGCTAAAAGCTTTAATAATTTGTAAAAAATGGTTTTAAGACTAAGTATAATTAAAAGGATGGAACTTTCTTATAGACTATTAATAAAGACGACGAAAATACTCCTTATTTTAAAATTAATATTACGCTTTTAAATATAAAAGATAATAGCAGCTATAATTTAAAGGACTTGAAATTTAATAAAATAAATAAAGAGCCTACTTTTATAAAAAGAATATTAATAAGTCTTATACCCTTTTTATTAAGTATCTTTATACGGTTATTACTTTAAAAAATAAGGCTTGTAAGTGGCTTTCTTAAACTAAATACTAAAATAATAACTACTTTATATATTTATCAGATAAGTAAGGAAGCGGTTAGTTTCTTAAACTAAAAAAAACTCATAATAAACTTACTATTATTAGTAAAGAACTAATAACCGATACTAAGGTTTTTATAGAAAACCTTAAAAAGGATATTAAAGCCGATAAAAAAGAACTTATATAAGAAAATACTAATAACCGGATTAAAATTAAATAACTTTTACTCTTTAAGTAGTATAATAAAACAACTATTAAAAACCTTTAAGATACTAACTTAGGTTAAACGAATAAGATTATTAAGCTGAGGAAAGATTATGTATCTTTTTTTATATATATTACTAATCTAATTAAAAAAAGATAATCTTAAGAAAGAGAATAACGAGCTAGCTAATAAGCTTAAAGAAAATATATAATTCCTTAATCTAGCTATTAAAGATACGTTTAAACGAGATAGCGAGTATTTTAAGATAAATTATAATTTTTACAACAAGAATTATAATTTAAAGATATTATTAAAAGCAAAGGAATTCTTAAAAGATATACTTAAAAACTAGCTAAAAACGAAGTAAGATAAGTATAATAACCTTAGACGATATAATAAGATAATTTATACTAAAAGAGCTTTTATTAATAATATTATAATAAAAGATTATGCTATTAATAAAGATTTAGTTGTTAAAGCTATTAAGAAGCTTAGTAACTTAGATAAACTAGTTTTAAGAAAAGAATTAAGATTCTAAGTTTCGTAAATAGATATAAGATTTATTAAGAAGACGGTAAATAAGATTAAAAACTAATAAGCTTAAGAATAATAAAGCTATTCCTTAAGATAAAGAACTTATTTATATTAAATAATAATTCATGCAGTATAAAAATAACTCTTTTATAAAATTAAAGAGGATATCTTTATAACGTATTAGTAAATTGCGGTGCGATAAGTAGCTATATTGCCCTAAGAATAGTAAATCGTTTAAAATTATGTTATGAAAGAAAAGATAAGCTTTATATACTTCTTTTAATAAAAGAATTACCTTTTAAGTATAATAACGGTAAGATTATATTTAAGACTAATCTTCTTATATATATAATTAGGATTTATTACTTTAGAGATCCCTTTAACGTCTTAGCTATTAGCTATAATATTATATTAAGACTACCTTTTTTACGGAAATATAATCCTAAAATAAATTAAGATAAAGGCCTTTTTAGGTTTAAAGACAATACTTTAAATATCCCTCTTTATAGTTTAATAAAAGACAAACGTAAAGTGAAACCCTTAAAAAATTTAAATATAGTAATACTTAACAATATCTATATAAGGAATAGCAGTAATAATAATAATAAAGCGGCCTATATAGATATAAATATCGTATTAATAAATATTGTAATAAATAAGAATAAACTAATTAATAAGATAAACGAAAATACTATTACGACTAGTATAATACACGTAAAGATAACGCTAAACCTTAGTAAAAATATTAAATGCCCCGGAGAAAATTATAAAGCTACTTATAATTTATTAAAAGAAAGTCTATAAAATACCTTAAAAGAAATTAAGTAGTAATACATTAAAAATAAAAATAAGATTTAAACCCGAAATAGGAAAAAGATTAAGAATAAGATATATAAAAATAGCTCGTAGTATTAAAAAGTTACTATTAATTTAAGGCGCGTCAAAGAGCGAATATAATATACTAAATAGCTAAAAGGTACTATTAAGTTAAAACACCTAAAAGGTATTATCTAAAAATACCTAGAAGTATACTAAAGAAATATTTTAATATATTTATGCCGCTACTTTTAGATAGACTATTACTAAGAGAGAGTAAAGATTTTAAAATTAAGTTAAAAAAAGGCTTTAAGCCTAGATTCTATAAGATATATAACTTAAATAAAAGTATTTAGAGTTATTAATAAAATATGTTAATAGAAACTAAAAAGAAATATTATAATAAAAGGTTTAAATTAAAATATCAAGCTCCTATACTATTTGCTCTAATAAATAGTAAAGATAAAGAGAAAACTTAGATTTATATCAATTTTAAAGAGATAAGTAATAATATAATATAAGACTATACTTTATTACATTTTATAAGCGAAATAAGGGATAGACTAGCTAATATGGAGTAGTATATAAAGGTTAACTTAAAATCTGCTTATAGCTAAATACGTATTAAAAAAGGAGATAGACTGAAAATAGCCTTTAAAACGTAATATAGACTTTATAAATTTTTAGTTATTCCTATAAGATTAACTAATATATAAGCAACCTTTTAAAAGAGAGGTAATAATATATTAAATCCTTATGAAAATACTTTTACGGCATATTTCAATAATATTATTATATACTTAAATACGATAAAGCAATACTATATAAAAGTTAATATAGTTCTAAAAGCGTTAATAAAAGCTAGCTTATATATTTTACCGGAGAAATATAGCTTTTATATATAAAAAGTAGAATTTTTAAGGTATATAATTACCTTTTTTTATATAAAGATAAACTCTTAAAAGGTTTTTATAATAAAATATTAGCTAATTCCTATAAATATTAAGGAAATCTAAAGCTTTATAGGATATAGAAATTATTATATTAAGTTTATATTAAAACTTTCTAAGATAATTATACTAATTTTATTAGTATTAAAAAAAGCTAAAACGGACCTCTTTAAGTAAAAGTTAAGAGTAAACAAAGCTTTTAGAAAAATTAAAAGATGACTTATTAAAAACTTATATTAAATACCTATAATATAAAAAAGCCGTTAAAGTTAAAAACAGATATTTTCAATTTTATATTAAGTGCGTAACTAAGCTAGCACGATAAGAATAATATTCTTAAACTTATAGCGTTTTTTTTAAAAAAGCTAGTAAGTTTAAAGATTTCTTAGTTATTATATACGCTTTTAAGGAATTTTAATACTATATCTTAAGAAATAAACATAAACTTAATGTTTATATAGATTATAAGAATATTAGTTATTTTGCTATAACGTCGTAGTTAAACACTAAGTAAATAGGATAAGCTAAATTTCTTTTACAATTAAATTATAAGATTATTTATAAGAAAGGTTCTAAGAAAGATTAAGCTAATATAATTAGCTAAAGACTAAACCTTTACGATAAAAAGGAGCTTTATGAAGAGACCTTATTATTTTTAAATTATAATAGTAATTTAAAGTTAAAGATATTATATATAATATTAAATATATAAGGAGATCTTACTACTTTAAAATTACTTAAGAATTCTTATAAGAACCTAGATAAGAAATAATATAAGAATCTTAAGTAAAAAGAAAAAATAGCATTTTATACGAAAAAGCTATTCCTTACCTTAAAAACTAAAAGAATAGTTATAACGGATTTTTATTTACACTCTTTATATAGATATTAAGGTATTACGAAAATATATAATAAGATTAAAAACTGTTAAAATACTTATTATTTTTAAAAGAAGATTTAAGGAGTTATTAAGTTATACGATATATATAATAAGAGCAAGGCTATATAATATAAGCTTTATAATAACTTAATTCCTCTTAAAGTTCTTTTAAGACTTAAAAACTTTATAGCCTTAAACTTTATTTTAAAATTACTAAAGTCTATAAATCTTATAACTAGTAGGAAATACAATTTTCCTTTTATTAAAATAAATCGTCTTATAAAGTATAGCTATTTTATTTTAATATATAAAGCTATAAATATAAAAAGGTTATCTTATGCTTCTTTTAATATATATTATAGCTAATTAAGAACTTCTAAGTTCGATTATTTTAAATAAAGATTAGAATTCTTTTTCGAATTTCTAGCAAGATTTAATATTAGCCTTAAGTATAAAGTATAAATTATTTACCGCTTTTTACTTTTTTATAAAAAGAATAATAAAACGATTAAATTAAATATTTAAGCAATACTTTAAAAGCTATATAAATTATTAATAAGATAATAAGCCTTTTAAACTGCTTATAGTATAGTTAGCGTATAATACCTTTTATTTTAAGCTTATTAAGAATACTCTAGTATTTATAAATTATAGCTTTATACTAAAAGCTTATAAGTCTTTTTTATTTAAAGAAATTATAGCTAAAAAAGCTATATTAAACTTTAAGCAATTAATTAGCTTATATAGATTAATAAAATGAAAATTAGAATATATTGCTAAAAAGATATCGTATTATTATAATAAGAAGTAATCTTTAAAACCCTTTTTATTTAAAGGTGATAAAGTATATCTTTTAATAAAAAATATAAAGAGTAATGAACTTTATAAGTCTTTAGATTATAAGAAGATAGGACCTTTTAAAGCTATAAAGAAAATAAAAAAGGTTAACTTTAAGTTAAAACTTTTAATTAGTTTACTTATATACCTTATTTTTTATATATCTTTACTAAAGCCGACTTAATAAAACGCTAAAGTAGTAAGAGAGCTAGACTTAAAAAGAGTAAAAAAGAGCAAAGATATAGTAAAGACTATACTTACTAAGAAAATAAAAAATTAAAAGTACTTTTATTTCGTAAAGTAAAAAGATTATCTTAGTTTAAATAATACTTAAAAACCTATAAAGCACTTAAAAATACTTTAAGAAAGGTTAAGGATTTTAATTAATTAAACCTTAGAGTAAAAGTATTAGCTTTTTTAAACTATAAATTGTTTATTATCTTAAATAGTAAAAGTTAAAGGAAATCTAATAAGGAAAAAAACCTTATAGTTAAGTCTACATAAATAAGTATATATTCTTTTTAAGATAATATTCTTTTTATTTAAAAAAAGATCCGCTAAGGATAAAATTAAGATTTTCTTTTAAGAATTCTTAAGGTTACTTTATTTTAAGTAAGATTTCTTTAATCGTTTTTAAAATCTTATTAAGGTTAAAAGGAACTTTATAAAAAAAACGTTAATCTATTTAAGTTTAAAAAGACCTTAAAAAGGGGAATATAACGGAAACCTTATTTTATTAGTAATCTAAAGTACTAAAAGCATTAATATTTCGTAAAGTAAATACCGCTTATTATAAGTAATAACTATAAAAGTAAATACTAGTAGTTATAAAAAAAGACAATATAGCTTATTAGTTAAAGAGGGCTAGTATTAGCTATAAGTAGTAAAAGTTAAATATGCTTATAATTAGCTTAAGTTAGCTTTAGCTAGTAAAAGAATTAATATTAGATAAATTAAAAAATACTTAATATAATTAACTAATACTTCGTATAAAGCTATTTTTGTTAGCCTTAAAAGTAGTTTAGTAACTTTATAGGTTATATAAAGTATAAGTTATAAATAAGGATATAAAAGTATATAAAAGTATATAAAAGTATATTAAAGTATATAAAAGGAAAGCCTTTTAATTGCTTTAAAATAGTATAAAAAGAGGTTTTTCCTTTTTTTCTTAACTCTTTTTCTTTTTTTTTGCTCTTTTAGCTAGTTTTAACCTAAGAAATCCGCATAATAAAATACCCTTACTTTATTTAGTTTTATAGTCTATACTTAGTATTTTTCTTCTTTTAACGCTTATAAATCTATATTAAACTAATTATAGAAGGATACTAATCTTAATAAAAGATTAGTGTTCTCGCAATATATAGTATAGTATATTAATAATATATTTAAGTATAATACTAAAAACTATATATATAATTATATTTTTATCTTTTAGTTTTTATTTACCCCTTTTATATAAAAAAAGTATAAAGGTATATTTATATTATTTAGTATACTAAATGTATAATTTATTTATAGTTATGTTTATATTAAAACTATATTTATATATATTATATTTAATCTTATAATTATATTATTATTATAATATTTATTATAGTATATATATAATATTTAAAATATTATAACTTTACTATTTATTACAATATATATACTATAATTATATTATAAGTATATTTTAATAATAGTATAGTTTTACTATAGTTTTACTATAAAAATAAATATAAATATTTACATTTATATTTATATTTATATTTATATTTATATTTATATTTATATTTATATTTATAGCTAAAAGTGCTTTATATAAGTATATTTATATAAGATATTTAGTATATAAAGTATATTTATATTTGCTATTTTTATATTCTTTTATATTTATATTTTAATAACATATTAAGCAAAAATGCTTAAAGTATAAAATATTATTTATAAAAACTATGTTTTTATATAGAATATAAGTGTAATTTAGGTATATCTCTATATAAAAGAAAAGTATATTTATATATTCTTATAAAAAGTGTAAGCCTTTATCCAATTTATGCTTAAAAACAAGGAGATATAGCGGACAATAGCGCTTATTATTTTTTATACTTTTTTATATTTATTAATATAAGTAGTATAAGTATTTATAACGTATATATATTTACCGAGGTTTAACGTAGCTTATATAAAAGCTGGGCTTATAACTACTAAGAGTATAAGACAAAGGAGGCACTAAGGTATAAAAGAGAAAAAGAGAAGTAAGAAAAGCGAATTTAAGTTACTTAAATGTTTAAGTTTAAGCTAAGAAGAAAAGAGGAAAAAAAGGTCTTTTATAAGGGCTAAGAGGTATTAGCCGGATTATTATTATGCCGTTTTAGTATATTATAGTTATTCCGGTCCGCTAGATTATTATTATTTCTCCCCGGGCTGCAAAGTAGACCTTTTCACTTATTCTTCACTAGTACTAAGTTTAAATATGTCTTTTATTAGCATATAAAAAACTATTAAATTTTAGTAAATTATCACCTATATAATAAATTAGCTAGGGTATATTATAGGGTTTAGTAAAATACTTATTCCTTTAAGAGTTAAGCTAGTATTAGGATTTTACTCCTTGACTTTAATTTACTTAATAAAGTTACTTTATAATTACTAAGAGAAAGTAGTAAAAGTACTTAAAAAGCTAAAAAAGATAAGATTTATATTAAACTAATAAAAAAAGACTTTAAAATAAAACGAGTAAAGTACTTAGGTTTTCTTATATAAGTTAAGGGTAAGGCTAAATATAACTTAAAGAAGATTTAAGCTATTTAAATATAACAAGTACTAAAGAATATAATAATCGTTTAAAGCTTCCTTAAGTTTATAAGTATTATTATCCGTTTATGTTATTTTATACTAAAGCCTTATATTACTTAAATAGCTTTTATAAAAATAATATAACCTTTTTTTAAACTACTAAGTACTATACTACGTTTAAATCTATTTAAGAAGTATTTTATAATATATTAATACTATAGCTATATAACTTAAGGAGAAAAATGTACTTAGAGGTAAATTATTTAAAGTATATAATTAGGGGTATACTAATATAAATAAAGCCGGATAAAATATAATAGTTAGTAAGGTGTTTTTAAAAATAGCTAAATATAGTAAAATATAATTGCTTAATTTATAATAAGAAGCTACTTATAATAATATAATATTTAAACTTTAAAGCAGTAAAGCTATATAATATATAAGTATTTATAGTGCTAATAAACTATAAGAACTTAAAGTAATTTATAATAAAAAGGAAGTTAAAATAAAAAGTAAAGTAAATAAGTATAAAAGAGTAAAATATACTCTCCTATAGAAAAAAGAAGCAAATAAGTATAAAAGAGAGCAGGTATATAGCTACGAGTAAGGGGATTATAAAGATAAAAAGAGTGTGCGAAAAGGTGAGGAAATAGGGAAGATATGTATATATAAGGTTAATAATCTATTTAAGATAAAGAGGGGACTAAGGCCTCCTTATATAAACAATTCCTAAGCTATAAGTAACTTAAGTGATTTAGAAAAGAGCCCCCTATTTAGTGCAGTAATATATAGTAAGCGAATAGCTATTGTTAGATTAATAATATATTTATAAGCTAAGGGATCAATTCTATAAGGAATACGAGGTGGCGCAGCGACCTCGCACGGATTATACATACAGTCTCCACACACACCTCTTCTTAATCTGCTTATATCTTGCTTATGTATGCATAAAATAATATAAAACAATATATATAGTATATGAAATTGTATAGCGGCATTAACGTATATTTTAGCGTGTTTATGTCGCGTGTTATTTATGCTATATTTAGCTTATAAGCTGCGGAAGAGTACATTTTACTCTTTTATAGCCTCCCTTAAAGGGTACTTATAGTATATAAGTGCGCTTTAAATATACTAACTAAAGTAGAGTACAACACCTTTAAAAAAATAAGGAAAAGATCCTTTCTTTATAGCTTAAGAAACCCTGTTTTTTATAGGGAAAAACTTAAAGCTTTTAATCTTTCTTTAAAAGAAAAACTTATTATTATTATTTAAAGTAAAACCCCTTTATTATATTATTTAAGCAAAACCTTTATATAAGTAAAAAACCTTAAGTTATATAGGGGAAAGGTAAAAAAAGCAAGTAATAGTTAAAAACCTTTATTATAGGAATTTCTATTATTACCTCTTTAATCCTTAGTAAACTTCGGAACTTATTAAATAGTATAAAACCTAATCCCTTAGTAAATATATCTGCTATATTATCTTTAGATTTTATATAATAAACCTTTATTTCCTTTTCTTTAACACTATTACGTATAAAATTATATAATTAGCTTATATGTTTTCTTAGCTTATATAATTTAGGATTCTTTACTCTTTTTAAAGTAGATAAATTGTCTATAAGAATTATAAGACTTTATATTTAAGTATATTTATAGACATTCCTTTTATTATAGTATTAAAAGAGCTATGTAAATATAAAGCTTCTTTATTAGCCTCCTTTAGTCCTATATACTCGGCCTTATATATAAAGAGTGTTATAAATTCTTACTTTTAGCAAGCCTAGCTTATAAGGTTATTATTTATAATAAAATAGTATCTAGAGACTTACCTATAGTCTATAAGATCGCTAGCCTCATTAGCATTCTTATAGGCTTTGAAAAATAGCATATTAAATGCTATATTATAGTTATAGTATATGCTTATGCTAGGATATTAATTTAGATATTTCTAGATCGTATTTAGTGCCTTAAAATGTGGTATTTCTATATTAAAAGCAAATCTAGCGTATAATATTACTGCGTATAATATCTTTAGCCTTTAAAACAATGCTAAAAATAATAGGAAGCCTATTTACATTTAATATAATAAAATGTCTTCTTTTATAGCTATTTAGTCTTCTGTTTTATTTAATTTAATTCTCTTTTTAGTAGGGGTTTTTAAGGATCCTACTTTTTGTTTATTAAATTCTTTTATCTTATTAAGAGTATATTTTTCTTAGGATATATATATATCCTTTTTCAATCTATTTATAATTTAAGTTACTCCTAAGAAGTCTTTTACTTTGCCTAAAGATTAAATCTTTAAGACCTTGCTTATTTTATTTATTTTTTAATTTATAGAATCCTTTATAAGCTTAAAGAACCGAAGATCGTCTACGTAAACTATTATAGCTATATGTAGCTTATTGTTTATAAATACCCCTTTATCTATAAGTAAGTAAGAAAATTCTTACTCGCTTAAGACCTGAAATAATAAATTATACTAAAGCATCGGACGTTATTTAAGACCGTATAAACCTTTCTTTAATTTTGCAACTAGCTTTTAATTTTTATTATACTGCTTTTTATTTTTATACTTAGGGTCTTTATTTATAATATAGACTTTATAACCTTATAGTATATTTATATATGTTTCTAGATCTATATCTACATATATAAATGCATTTCTTCTATTATATTATAGTATTTGCTAATTATAAGTTAAAGCTAGTATTAATAAGAGTTTAGTAGACTTAGGTCTAGTAGCTATAAAGAAGGTTTTGCGATAGTTTAAGCCGTATATTTACTTTTAGCCTTATGCTATAAAGCCAGCTTTATACTTAGTTATATTATTTTTATTATCCTTCTTTATTTAATAGACTTATCGGTCTCTTAAAGCCTCCTTATTACTAAAAAGCTCTTATATTTTCTAAGTATTTAGACTTATAAGTTCGTTTAGTTTAGTTAGTATAGCTTTATCTTAGTCTTTTACTTATAGACTATTTATAGCCTGCTAATAAGTAGTAGGCTTTATAAGATCTTTATTTCTTTTTATAATAAAAATAATATGTTCTATATTATTGTTGTTAATTATAATATTGTATATAGGTTATTTTATAAAATCTTAATAGTATTTAGTAGGCTTCTTAAGTATTTTTACTTAAATTCTTAAATTCTTTTACTAAGTATTATTATCGCTAGTATTAATATCGCTAGTATTATTATTTATATTACTAGTATCTTTAGTATTTCTATTATTAGTATTTATATTACTTTTATTAATATTACTAGTATTTCTATTACTAGTATTATAAGTATTATTATTACTACTATTATTATTATTATTATTATTCTTTTTAGTATTATTCTTTTTAGTATAATTGTTTTTTAGCAGCTTATTTAAAGAGGGCATATTATTAAAAATCGTATATTCGTCTTTATTTCAGAAGTTATTCTTTAATATAGTTATAACTTTAGAAATTATTACATTTCGTTTAGAAAAGTTATACATTTTATAGGCAGTATCTTTATAGCTTATTATTACCTCCTTATAAGCTCTAGGCTTTAGTTTATTATTAGGGGTTTTATTTTTATAAAATATATTGCTTTTAAATACCTTAATTTTATTAAAGTCTTTTAAACTTAAAGCTATATTATCCTTCTTTTTTAAAGGGGATATAAAGCTTATAGCAGAATGTAAGGACGTATTATATATATATATAGCTGCTAAAACAGCCTTACCCTATAGGTATTTTAGTAGGTTTAAAGTAAAAAGCATAGCCCGGACTTTATTAAGTATAGTTCTATTTATCCTTTTTGTTTTGCCGTTAAAATAAGGGGCATATATAGGACTTACATTATATATAAGGCTGTCTTTTAAGCAGTATAGCTTTATATTATATATAAAATCTATTATATTATTAAAAAAAACTACTTTTATAGTAGTCTTATTTATATTATTTTTTAATTCTTACTTATATTCTAAGAATTTAGGCAGACATTCCGCCTTAATTTTTATAAGGTATATTCTTAAATATCTAGTTATAGTATCTAAAAAGAATATTAAGTATATATATTTATTATAAGTAGGGGTTTTTATATAGCCTTAAATATTAAGATATATTTTATCTAAAAGGAGATATTTTCTTTTTAAAGGAGTTCTTTTCTTTTTATATATTTATTTAGCTTTTATATTAGCTTCGCATTGCTTTATCTTAATTATATTAGCTTTATTTATATTTATATTAAAATACCTTTTTCTAAAGTATCTATATACTTATTTTTAATTTATATATATTAGTCTTTTATACTAAAAAGTATATCTATAGTCTTTTTTTTATATATAGACTTTTTATCTTTATTTATAAAGGTATTGTCTATAGGTATATTATATATATTATTATTATTATTATTAAGTTTACGCTAAGGACTTAATCTAGGTTTTTAAAAATTCGATGTTTATAAATAAGAGGGAAAAACCGGAGTGCCCGGGGTAAAACCTCCCCTTATTTATGCTTAGTCCGCCTCGCATAAGGTCTTATAACTTTACGTAAGGAAAAAGGGAGTACGCCTTCCGCCGCGAGTATATCCCGCTCGCTAAGCAGTTCGACGCGGCCTAGTAAGGCTAGGGCCGCTACTAACCTAAGCGGCCCGCGGTCCGGAGCATCGCGCTTTAAGCCTAAGGTATAGGCAGTAGACCCTCTCCTATCCCCCTTATCTACCTTCTTAATATAGGGGCGGGAGGGGTAAGCGGGATTTCGACCTACGCCCCTCCCGCGGGTAGCGCGACCTTTAAAGAGTAGGCTTATAATAGTCCCCGCTAATAGGAATTCGGCGCCCCGCCGTACGTATATATTCTTAATTAAGACCGTTATTTATTCGCGCCGCCCGGTTACTAATCCCGCGCTTAGCTTTAAAGATAAAGCTTCTTACTTACCGCGCGCGTGCGCTCGCACTTCTTCTCCTTTTTCTAAAGACGCGCTTATCTTTCTTACGAGCTTATTATATACTTACCGCCCCGCCTTATTCGCGTGCCCGCTATTCCTTTATTATCGCACTTATCGTCTTTATCGCTACTATACTAAAGAAGAAAGTTACTTTTTCTAACCTTAATATAGGTCCGCTCCTTAAACTGCTAAGTAAAGATACTAAGGATAAAAAGGCCTAGGCCCGTTTTAGCACTAAGCGTAAAATTCCTTATTATACGTATATAGGCCGTTTATTAAGCGACGATACGCTCGCAGTTTTCCGGGGCTATTAAAACTAAGCCTATATATATCTAAGTTATGTCCGCCGTATAGGCGTGTATAGTACGCGTAGCTAATCCTCTCTTAGCTATCTTTATAAAAGCGTATATTGCGTGCTTCTTAAGCAACCGATCTTATTTTTAGGTAAGTAATCTCGCGTCGAACCCGCCTATATACCTCGGCTAATCCCCTTTATAGCTTACCGCTATAAGCGAGGATACGGCTTATAAGCTTTACGCCGCTTAAAAGGAGTTATATAAATCCGGTCGGCCTATTAAGCGCTCTATATATATAAAGCTCGCCTCCGCGGCGATAAAGCTTTAGCAGCGTGCCGGCGCTACTATAGTATAGGCTCTCGCGTTTAGTGCTCCCCTTAGTCTTACCTCCCTTAATAAAAACGTTAAGCTACTCGCCTCTACGCTTAGCCGCTTCGTTAACGACGCGCGCGCGGCCCGTAAGGCTAACGCTAAGCTCGCTAATAAGGTTAACGGCACTATTATAGTTATCTACTAAACCGTTTACGCTATAGCTTAAAACTTAAAAAGTATAAAAAATACGCTATTTATAGTAGCTAACTACCTTAGCTTTAGCGGCTATAAGGGCCGAGATATCGCCCTTAAGGGTCGTTTGCTTAACCTAGACCTTATACATACTTATGCCGCCCTCGCACCGCTTAAGCCCCCGCTACTTAAGGTTCCTATTATCTTAAAGGACTTTAAGGCCGAAGCTAAGGCTAAGAAGAAGGCCTAAGCTAAGGCTCTCGCTAAGGCCTATGCCCGGGAGCGCGCCGCTCTCGCCTAAGAGCTTAAGTATAAGGGAGTGCTTAAGGGCAAGGGCAAGGGAAAGGCTATTAAGGCCGACGTTATATCTAACTTAAAGGAGCTTAAGCTTAACGTCGGTAATAACGAGTTGGAGGAGGAGCTAGATAAGGACGACGACGACGTTAACGAGGCTAAGACCGAGGTCCTTAAGGACGGGGATAGCCCCCTGCCCGGTCCCGACTTAGTCCTTATCGTTTTTAACTATAAGAGCGGCGGTAATAGCGATAACGATAACGACCTCGTATTACTCCTCGCCTCTCCTACTCTTAGCCTATCCGCGGGCCGCGACGTCCCCCCGCCTACGCCGAAGCGGGCTTGTGGCCTCTTTAAGAGCAGTGCCTCCGGGGCTAATAGCCCCGCGGTCCCTGCCTTAAAGCGTGTTCGCGCCGTCTACGCTCTTAACCTAGCTAGTAAGGAAGGGGATACTAAAGACTTTAGCTTAGACCCCGAGTACCTTTAGTTTTTCGCTTATAGTAAGGCGGGGTCTTTTCCCCTTAATTTTCTTATAACGCTTAATTCCGCTTAGTCGATTAAGTATTATCTAAGTCGCTTTACCCGGCTCGGTCTCGTGCCGCCTTTAACGCTAATAGCGGGAACCTCGTAGGCCTTAAAGCAGACGCCTTAGCGGGCTGCTAGCGGGACGACTTCTTTTACGTTTACTCCCGCCGCGACCCCGAGTCGCTATAAGCGCGGGAGGGGGAGGGCACTAGTTACTCCGACTTATAGTCGTGGCTAAGCGGGGCGTTCCTATAGCACTCCTTAGATAGGGAAGTCCGCTATTACTCTTAGTCGCACCCGGCGCGGCGCCGGGGACGATAATAATAAGCTTGGATATTAGTTAAGGTAAAAGGGTAGTGTTAGGGGGGGGGGAATTAAGAGGAGAAGCTAGCTAGAGCGCTAGCCTAAGGTGGGTCCGGCAAGGGCCTTATAAGCTAAGTAGGGTATATTATATATAGGTATATTATTTTTAAGTATATTGCTTATAAAAATATTGTTTATAGATATATTGTTTATATAGTCTTTTATATTATATATTTTATTGTTAATTTAAAAGCGAGTCTTTATAACTATAAGAACATAATATAGGCCGTTATTAACAAAGCCTTTTATAAGTATATTTGCCTTTTTATTTAAGAGAGTTATATTATCTTTACTTATTAAAGTAAAGGTATTATAAAGAGATAATTAGCTAATTATATTAATACTAATTTAAGGTAAATAAAGGCAGTTCTTTAATATATAGCGTATATTGCTATTTAGAAATTTACAATATTAATTTCCTACGCCTTAATCTATAATAAAAAACGCTTTTCCCTAAGTAATAGTTATATATATATCTTTATAAAAAGAGAGGAGTGATTTATTATATACTAAATGCTAAAAAGCCCTTATATTAAAGATAAAGTTATATATATTCCCTTTTTTTGTTTTTATAATATTTTTATGTACCTTAAAAGAAACCTAAGAAATAAAGGAAGATAAAGGCTTTAAAGGTCTTATAACAATTTTTATATTAGCTTTCTTTTTCTCTTTTAAAGGGGTATATAAAAGAGGTATATATAAAAGGGGTATAGTAAATATAAAAAGGATAAAGGGTATAAAGAGTATAAAGAGTATAGAGAGTATAGAGGGTATAAAGAGTATAGAGGGTATAGAGGGTATAGAGGGTATAGGGGGTATAAAGGGTATAGAGGGTATTTAAAGAAAAGGGTTATTTACCTAAGCTAAGGAGTTAGAAATATAAAGTATTTCTTTAAAGGGAGAAGACTCTTTAAAGAAGGAAACTCGTCTCTTTTTTCGGCCTTAAACTACTAATTTTTTAGTAACTAAAACTCTCTCTTAAGAAGACTCTCTTAAGGAGGGTATAGGTATAAAACGCCTATTCTTCTTATTTAAATAGTCCTAAAAAGATCTAATTAAAAAGGGCCTTTTATAAAAAGAAAAAAAAGAAGAAGCTTTTAGTTTAAAACCTACTACCTTTACTATATCTTTATTTTCCTTAAGCTTAAAACAATCTTTTATAGCATAGCGCTTTTTCTTATAATTCTTATAAAAGACGGGTATTTTACTATATAAAAAGAATAGCTAATTAAAAAATAGACCTTTTAAAGCTTTAATCCTTTTAAACTTATCGATTAAAGAGGAAGAAAGTGATTTTAAAGTATAGGCTTAGGCGTTATCTTAAAGAGCTTAAGAAATATTAGTTATAGAGCTAAATTAGGAGCTATTTAAGCATTTTACAATCTAAGTAATAATCACTACTTAAAGGATTTTAATTTCTCGTATATTTAGCTTATTGAAAAGCTCTTTTATCTTCTTAAGATATATTATAATTAAAGTATAGGTTTTAAGGGTTATATTGAATAATTCTTTTAAAAGAAGAAAATTCAAGGTAAAATTCACTAAATTATAAAGGGGTTTTTAAGCTTCTTAAGCTAACTTTATAGTTATATCGTATTTTATCTAAGAGAGAGAACTATTCTTAACTATAAGACGTATAAGGGTAAGAATTTCCGCGGATTTAGTATATAGATCTTAAAAGACAGCTCCGACGGCTTTCTCCCGGATAAAAACGGATTCTTTTCGGAGTAACTAAGAGGAATAATTCGAGGAACCTTTTAACTTCTTAAATTAGTAGTCGTTCTTCGTAGCTATATTTTATATAGATTTTATTAAGAGGTATTCCGGTATAAAAGTCGATTAAAAAAGGAGGAGTAGGAAATATTTATTAAAGAGAAATCGGTTAAAGGATATAATAAAAAGGGTTTAGAAAGTATAGGGAAAAGTGTATTTTATAGTGCTTGCCTTAGTACGAAGTGGGAGATTTTTCAAGGGTTTATTAGCTAGTTTTTCAGATCTTAATAGTCGATTAAAGATCGAAGAGTATAAAAGAGAGATTAAAAAAAGGAGTTAACGACTTTATATAAAGTAAGCAAAAAAGGAAAAGAACTATTTAAAAGCGGGTCTTTTATTATAAACGGAAAGGCTATTAAAAGGTTTTTTATATTTAATATAGTCTTAAAAATATAGTTATAAAAACATAAGGTATAAAAAGGAGGAGGAGAGGCGGAAAACAAAGGAACCGAGTCCGATAAGATATTAAGAGAATTCCGGAAAAAGAACGCTTAGTAAGCGCAACTACGTAAAAAGTAAGAAAAGGTTTTAATAGAATTTTCTAATTATATAATTTTTAGAAAAACGTTAGTAGGGGCTAAGGGTAAGTGTAGCTTAAAGAGAAGCTAGGCTTATAACTAAGTAAGGGGCAAATAGGTACGGAAAAGAGTAAGTATATAGCTATATATAAGGGGATTATAAAATTATAAAGAGTGTGCGAAAAGGTAAAGAAATAGGTAAGATATATATATATAAGGTTAATAACCTATTTAAGGTAAAAGTGGGACTAAGGCCTCTTTTTATAGATAGTTCCTAGGCTATAAGTAACTTAAGTAATTTAGAAAAGAGCCCCTTATTTAACGCAGTTATGCATAGTAAGCTAATAGCTATTATTAGATTAATATTATATTTATAAGCCGAGGGATTAATTCCGCAAGGAATACGAGGTGGCGTAGCGACTTAGCACAGATTATGCATATAGTCTCTATACACACATCCTCTAAATATGCTTATATCTTCCTTATATATGCATGAGATAATATAAAAAAATATATTTAGTACGTAGGGTTGTATGGCGGATTTAATACACGTTTTAGCGTATTTATATCGCGTGTTATCCCTGCTGTACTTGGCCTAGAGGCTGCAGGAGAGTATGTTTTACTCCTTTATACATAGCCTATAGGCTAACTATAGCATAGGAAATACAAGATATAAATACGCTAAAATGTATATTAAATCTGCTACATAACTTTACATACTATATATATTTCCTTATATTATTCCACGTATATATAAGCAAGGTATAAGCAGGTTAAGAAGAGGTATATATAAAGACTATATATACGATCTATACTAAGTCGCTACGCTACTTTATATTCCTTGCGGAATTAATCTCTAGGGCTTATAAATATAATATTAACTTAATAATAGCTATTAGTCTTCTATATATTATTATGCTAAATAAAGGGCCCTCTTTTTAATTACTTAAAGTACTTATAACCTAGGAATTATATATATAAATAGGCCTTAGTCCCCTCTTTATATTAAATAAATTATTAACCTTATATATATATATCTTATCTATTTTTTACCTTTTCGCACACTTTTAATAACTTTATAATCCTCTTGCTTATAGGTACCTACTTGCTTTAACCTATACTTATTTTGCCCTTTAATTCGTTATAAACCTAGCTTCTTTTTAAGCCGGACTTACTTTTAACTCCCGCTAACGTTTTTCTAAACTATTATATAATCGGAAAATTTAGTAAACCTCTTCTTACTTTTAACGTTATTAGGCTTATAAAGCGTATTTTCTCCGGAATTCTCTAAATTTCTTATCAGACTTAGTTTATAAACTCCCCTTATTTTTATATTTTATACTTTATGCTTTGTAACCGCATACTTTAAGACTATATCAAGCGTTTAAAATCCCTTAAAATTCTTTCCCTTCGTTATAGATAACGCGCTATTAAATTACTACTTTTTTCACTTTCTTACTAATTTTATATAAAGTCCTCTGCCCTTTTTCTACCTTTTTATTATACTCCTCGACTTTTAATTAGCTACTAAGGTTTTAAGAAATAAATAATTCTTTTGAAAATTTTATTCTATATAATAAAGAACGTATCTTTTAATATAAGTTTTCCCTCTATGTTTCAAACCTTATTATTATATCATTTAACTAATATCGTCTTAAGACCGTTTAATACTTATACTTCTTCTTTTTTATAAACCTTTTTACTAAACTACCTTTTAAATAAATTAGTGAAAAATAAAACTTCTAAGAATAACTATTAATTTAGTAAGCTAAATAGCTCTTTAAATTATTCCTTATAGTAACTTTAAATAGAATCCGTTTTTATTTAAGAGAAAGTTACTAAAGCTATTTCTTAAGATCTATATACTAAATACATAGAAATCCTTGCTTTAATACGTTTAATAGTTAAAGATAGCTCTTTTTCCTAAATAAAAGACTATACGATAATAAAGTTAGCTTAAAAAGCTTTACAAACCCTTTATAACTTAGTAAACTTTACTTTAAATTTTCCTTTTATAAAAGAAATTTTTTAATATAGCCCTTAAAACCTTTACTTTAATTAAAGTATATCTTAATTAAGTAAAAGAGCTTTTAAATAAGCGAAATGCCTAAAAATTAAACTTCTTTAAGTAGTGATTATTACTAAAATTTTAAAATGTTTAAATAGCTCTTTTTTTAGCTTTATAACTAATATTTTTAAGCTTTTTAAGATAACGCTTAAGCTTATACTTTTTAATTACTTTCTTCCTCTTTAATTAATAAGTTTAATAGATTAAAGCTTAGGTATTACTATTTACACTTATATATATCTCTATTTATACTTACGCCTTATTTTAAAGATATGTACTAACGCTAGCCCGCCCCGCTTATTTATTCCGCTCGTATATAGTAAGTACCCGTACCTTTTAAATGCCCGCGCCCGCCCGCGCCGATATACGTAGCCTATACGCAGCGCTCTCGGCTATAGCTTAATTTGCTTAAAAAACGTATCTTTAAAGCTCTTATAAGATAAGCGTATAACGCGGTCTATTAATTAATCCGGGCCTTGCCGGTTCCGCGGGTAAAGTTATACGCGCGCCCTTAATACCCTTCACGCCGCTTAATGCCCTTAACGCCGCTTAGCGGCACTGTTAGTAGTTATATTACTACTAGTGCTACTAAGCGGCGATATAGCTATATTACTACTAGTGTTACTAAGCGGCTTAAAGCGGCGCCGAGGTATTAAGAAGAGAGAAAAGACGGTTTATCGCAGCGCAAAAAAGCTTTAAAAGCAGTGCGGGCGAGGGTTTTATATATATATAGGTAAGGGTCTTATATAGAAATATAGGCGAGGGTCTTTAATAAGAGCTTTAATAGTATAATATATATATATAGGCGGGCAATAGCGGGCATTTAAAAGGTATAAGTACTTATTATATACGGGCGGTATAAATAAGCGGGGCGGGCTAGCGTTAGTATATATCTTTAAAATAAGGCGGAAGTATAAATAAAGATATATATAAGTATAAATAGTAATACTTTAAAGCTTTAAAAAATCTTTTTTTTAATTAGCTATTCTTTTATATAGTAAAAAACCCACCTTTTATAAGAATTATAAAAAAAAGAACTATACTATAAAAAACTACTTTAAGCTTAAAGAAAATAAAGATAAGGTAAAGGTAATAAGTTTTAAACTAAAAGCTTTATATATATAAGCTGCGTATATAGGCGTAAGCGGGCGCAAGCATTTAAAAAAGTTTAGATACTTATTATATATAAGCAGTATAAATAAGCAAGGCAGGCTAGTACTAATATATATCTTAAACCTAAGGCGTAAGTAAAAATAAAAATATATATAAGTATAAATTATAATACTTTAAAGCTTTAAAACGTCTTTTTTTTAATTAGCTATTCTTTTATATAGTAAAAACCACGTTTTTAAAAGGAATTATAAGAAAAAGAACTATATAATAAAAGACTACTTTAAGCTTAAAAAAATAAAGATAAAGTAAAAGCAGTAAGTTTTAAATTAAAAGCTTTGTTTTCTTTTTATAAAAGGCCCTTTTTAACTAAACCTTCTTAAAACTATTAAAATAAAATAAATAAGCGTTTTATACTTACTCTTTTCTTATTATAGAATCTAGACGGCTACGCCCGGACTCCTTACTTTACTCTTAAGGAAGCCCTATAAAACCCCGCGATAAGAACGCCCGGAGCATATATTATAAAGGCTCGCTTAAGGAGATATAATAAACATTACCGGTTAAACCCCGCTAAGGTTTCCGGGATATAACTATAAAGGGTTAAGAGCCTACTTAACTATAGTTTATAACGTTTTTAACTATAAAAGATACTATAAAAACTATTAAGCGGATTCCGCTAATATCTTTAAGAGATTTTTAAGGATTTCCGCGGGATATCTTAACTATAGTTCGACTTATTTCTAACTATAAAAGCACCTTAGAAAATATAAGATAAACCTTACCGCGATTTTTAAGGGATATCTAAGGATATTTAAGGGATTTCCTTAACTATAGTTTATAGTATTTTTAACCGGGCTTATACTTAGTTTATTAAGCAATTTTATAAGGATATCTACGGTTTATTCTATATATTACGGATAGTATAGTTAAAGATCCTTAAAATTAGCTTAAAGAACTTAATATAAAGTAGCTAGCTATACCTTTAAGAATAGTTAAGCTTTTTACTATTTCTAAACCCTTATATATATTTATATATAGTAATTAGTCCGTTATACCGGCTTAACCGGCGGTAATTAGTCCGTAGTACCGGCCTTAACTAGCGGTAATTAGTTTATAGTACTAGCCCCGACTAGCGGTAATTAGTCCGCGCCTTATCCTTTTATCCTTACGCTATAAGGTATAGTAAATAGTAGCAATTCCTACCTATCTAAACGGAAATCCTTTAAATATCCGCTAAGCTAAGAGCGACTATATCGCATAATTAAGTACTTATCCTATAAGAAGTTAAATACTAAACGACATTTTTTTAGTAAGAAGCTCTTATTAGCCTTTAAGTCTAACCTTAATAATAAGCACCTTTTCCTTAATACGCTTATAATAAAACTCCGAGAAAAGTAGGCCGTAAAGGCGGAAGAGGCCGCGGCCTACTAAGTATACCGGTTTAATAATCTCCTTTACCCCTTTTTTAGGTACTATATTACGATAGCCTATAAAGCTAAATAGGATATAAAATAAGTCCCGCTTAGCTAAGCTAAGACTATTACCTTTTAAGAGGCAATCTACTTTTAAAATATTAATAAAGGATAGACTATAAAACGATAGAATTTATATAACTAAGTAAACTAAATTTAGTATTACTTAAACG
The DNA here is from genome assembly GCA_027405785.1 of Ophiocordyceps robertsii. Taxonomy (NCBI): domain Eukaryota; kingdom Fungi; phylum Ascomycota; class Sordariomycetes; order Hypocreales; family Ophiocordycipitaceae; genus Ophiocordyceps; species Ophiocordyceps robertsii. The sequence goes on along the minus strand of JAPEBW010000394.1, from coordinate 6,078 downwards.
GATCGATTATCCTTTAAATAGAGAAAGTAAAGATAAGCCGACCTTAAAACTATCTAGCTCCCCGCCCGCTAAACACCCTTTAGATTAAGCTTATAATAAAGTTACTCTTTCCTTAAGACAATAAGCTTAGCGGATATTTCTACCGTATACTATTAATAAAGTTTAGCTTAAAGGCCTTAATTAAAAATCCGCTTTAAAGGATACTTAGTAGTTTCTTAGTTTAGCATTATTATTTAGCCTTATCCGCTATAGCCGCGCGAACTAAAGCATTTTCGGGACTCTTAATTAATAAAAACAAGCCTCCTATACTAAGGGCCTTATAGCGCACCGGATTCCGGGACGCGTATAAAACAAAAGGATAAATGCCTAGTAAGAGTATTAAGACTAAGACCTTAATAATAAGCAATAAGGACGTAGTAAGCGATACCCTTAGCGGGCTAAACCTATTTATACTAAGCGCGTAGATATTAAGACTAAGTATAGCCTTAAGCCCCTTAGTAAGAATAGTAATAATATTAAACGAATAATTCCTTAGTCTCCTTTAAGTACTAAGAAAAGAAAACGCGATTACTAAGCCTTAAGAAAAACCTTAACTATAAGCTAAGGATATAAGGAGATTTAACTTATTAAGACCTTTAAAAGTATCCTTTAACGAAGTCTAAGAAGACGATAAAGCTAATACGTTTTAAGGAGTAAACCGTTTTATTAACTTTATCCGCTAAAACGCTAGTAAAGGCGAGGCCTATATAGACGAATTAGCTATTTAATTGCCCTCCTTCCTTTAAGGAAGTATAGCGGAATAGTATTCCGGGGACTTCTCGGAACTATAATAAGAAGAACTTAGCGAGCTTAGTATTAAACTAGGCCGATAAATATCCGCCTTATAAAAACGGTTCGGAATCCGCTTAAATATAGCAATATAAGCACTTAATAAAAAGCACTTTACTATTAAAGATTTAGTAGTAAGGTCTAACTTTAAGTCTTAGATATCGCGCTTACGATATAAAGCTAAGGCCGCGCTTTACTAGCTAAACTACCTAACTATAGTAATTTACTAAAAGCTAGATATTTACTTATAAGAATCCTTATAACGTTTAGTAAGGAACGAGGATATTAATAAATAGATTAATAAATATAAGGAAATTCTTCTTTAGCTATAAGTTAAATATACTTAAGGATCTTAAAAGTACTTACTAGCGCGAAAGAAATAGGTCTAACTTATAAAAATGCGAGGGCTAACTAGCCGTACCTTATATATACTTAAAGAATAGTCCGGGACGCCCCGGCTATCTATTAAAGGCTTGCTAAGACTAAGGGTTACGTTTTTAGACTGCTTAGTAAGAATAAATATACCTTAAGCCTTAAAGCGCTCGCTAAGTTTAGGAAGAAACCCGCTTAAATAGGTAGGAATATAAGTTAAGGTCCTCCGGCTTAAGAGAGAAAGGACTTTTAAGACTATATACTTATTAATACTAAAGCTAGAATAAGTATACCCTATAACTAAGAAAGGAACTATAGTAAAGACTAATAACTATTTAAGGGATAAAGAGTATAATATAGAAAAAGCTTAGTCGGATACCGATAAAAGCTTAAAGAAAACCGCAATTTATATTATAGTAGACTTAGTATAGGAGGCCGATAAAGCGTGCGGATTTTACGGCGAAGCATTCCCCTTAAAGAATAAGCTTTATTAATATATTAAAGATAAATACCCCCTTAACCTTAACTAAGACGTTGCTATATAAAGACGTAGCTTAGTATAATAAGTAGTTATTTAAAAGCTATAAAGCGTTTAGATAGTTAAGGCTTCTTTTAACGTTTAGCTATTAAACCTTAATAAGCTATTACGATTTACTTATACACGCTTACTAATCTACGGAAAAGAAGGGCTTAAGATAAGTATTAAAGCCTATATAGACACTAAGGCAGACCGAAGCCTTATTTAAGCCGACTTAGTAAAGACCTTTTAAGACATAACTATAAACTCCTCTTAATAAATTCTTATTTAAGGAGTAAGAAGAATAGCTACTATTAAATAGGCGGAATTTACCGCTTATATACTAAGAAGGCTAAATAGTAGCCTTATAGTCGTAAAGGTAAGGATCGGCGCTTAAATAGTAAAACGCTTAGCGGCTAATATATTACTTTACTAAGACTTTTTAGTTCCTTATTAAGGGGACCTTATTAACTTTATATCGGTCTTACGGATTAAGGCCTATAAAGGGATTAAAGCTAAAGTTAAGATAGTCCGGCTAAGACTAGCGATATATAGATAGGTAATATACTTAGTTAGTATAACGATTTTAGCTAGTTTTAGCTACGCCTTACCTATATAGGTTTAGGCGCCGCCGTTAAGGCATAATATAATATTTTTCTTTAATAACCTTAAGCTCGCCCGGATAATAATATAGGATTATATAAGCTTTATAGCGATAAACTATTTTAAGAAACTACTAGTACTCCGCTAAGGCTAAAAGGTAAGGATAATTACGAACCTTAATAAGTAGTTTTAGCTATATAAAGAGGTTAACGCTATTACTCCCTTAGCGGAAGCCTTTATAGAAAATCCGGATAAAATAAACCCCGCTAAGGACTTCTTATAAAAAGATCTTACTATAAACTATAAACTTAAAATCGGTTAAACTAAGGACCTACTTAAACTTATTACTAATAAGGGCGTTTAGATCTATGCTAAAGACTTAAAATACGCATTAAAAGTCTAAGATATCCTTTAATCGTTTCCCTGCCTTTAAAAGGACGAGGGAGTAATATATATAGATAAATCCGAATATATATATATTTCTTTAATAAAAGGATAGTAATACTAATAAGTTATATTAAGATTATACCTATTAAGCGATAAAAATAAGAAAGTAATAAATATAACTTTCGGCTAGCTAACTATATAGGGCTAATTAAAATAAGTCTATAGGCTAACCTTATTCGCAGCGCTAATATTTATAGTATAAAGGATAGTAAACGGAAAGGAGAAAGGATAAGTAGTTATAGACTTATAGGGGATTAACGCTATTACTACCTAAAATCTATACTTAATGCCCCTTTAAAGCGATATAATTAAACGCCTTTAAGGAAAGAAGTTTATTAGTGCGGTAGATATATAATCGTTTTTTTATTAGTTCTTAGTTTACTAAGACTACCGGAAAAGGTTTATAGTTATAAGCTATCGCGGGCTAGAAAGATTATTAATAATACTTATAAGCTTTAAGAACTCCTTAGTATACGTCTAAAGGTTTATCGACAATATCCTTTATAAATATTAAGAATATATAGCGGCTTATATTAACGATATTATTATCTACTTTAATATAGCTAAAGAACACCTTTAATATTTTAAGGCCGTATTCCGCGCCTTTTATAACTATAATATTACCTTATCCGTACTAAAGTCCTTCTTAGTATACCTATCCGTATAGCTCCTTAGATTTAAGGTAGACGCTATCGGCTTAATAAATATAAACGAACGCATACGAGCCTTAAGGGATATTACGTTCTTAAAGAACCTTTAATAGCTTAAGAAATAGATTAGCCTTACTAAGTAGTTATGCTATACGGTCCCGTATTTCGCTAAGGAAGTTAACGTCCTATAAAAACAAAAAACGGAGCTACTCCGGGTAAGACGGGAAGAAGGAGTCCCTTTAAAGGGCTAAGGACGGGCTTAATACGCCGCGAAAGCCGCTTTTTAGCCTACTCCGGAAGAAGAAAAGGCCTTCGCGATTTTAACTAAGAAACTTACTAAGCCTTAAACGATTTACTACTTTAACCCCGCCCGATAACTATTTATCTAAATTAATATATCTTAAGAATACGGAGTAGCGGTTATAGCTTTTTACTTAAAAGAAGGTATAGAATAAGATAAAAAGACGCTACTAGCCTAGATTAAGGTTTAGCTTATTATTTACTTAAGCCGCGCCCTTTAAGGCGGAGAACCTTAATACTAGCCTACGAAACTTAAAGTAGCCGGTTTAGTATAAGTAGTATATAAGCTACGTACTATAGTACTATTTATAAGAACGCTATAAATAGTTATCTTTACTAACTATATAAGCACTTATAAAATCGTATACTAAAAATCCCTATTTTTTACTAGTATAAAATCTAATAATAAGCTAGTCCTTACGTCTTAATACCTAAGCTAATTCCCGCTTAAGGTATACTATATCTTAAGTATCGAAAATATCGTGCTAGACGCGCTTTTACGTTTACCGTACTAAGATAATAAGCTAGTATCCGTAAACTAAAAAGGGGAATTAAAATATATTAAAAAGGACGAGATAATAAACCGCGTGTTCCTTTACGTAAAATTATTAATCGAATTACCGCTCCGCTAGAAAATAATTAATAAATATACGGAAGATATATAGTAAGCAAAAATCATAGCGTAGCTTAGCGATAAGGATAAGGTCCCTAGACTTCTATTCCTTTAGTTATAAGGGTTACTATACTTTATAGAAAACGATAAACGCCGGAGACTATATATCCTTAAGACCTACGCTAAGGAGATTATCGAAAACGCCTACGCTAAACACTTTTATACCGGCCGTACTTATATATAGTAAGACTTATTTAAAAGCTTCTTAATCCTATAGCTTAGTAAATATATAAATAAAGTTATAGATAGCTATAATACTTACTACCGTAACTAAACTAACTAAAGCAAGACGCTAAGATAGCTTATCCCGATTTAAAGCTTGCTAGTTTTATATTATATAATAGCGATAGACTTTATTACTAAGCTCTTAGTAGTTTAAGCTAAATAATCCTTATAAAAAGATCTTATAAAGAACTTCTTTAATACCTTACTAACTATAACTAATAAATTCTTAAAAATATATCTTCTTATTTTAAGCAATAACTAGTTTATAGCGGAAGACTAAGTATAAGCGTTATATACTAAACTACTCCGTGCTAACTAAGGGATTTTAAAGGGGATAATCTTTAACTAAGATATAAAGTTTACCTTAGTATTTTAGCGGACCTTATAGCAAGCCTTCGGATCGAAGCTTTTTATATCTACCGCTTAGTACCCTTAAACCGATAGCTTATTATAAAGGCGAAACTAAACTATAGAAATCGCGCTACGATTCTTTACCGCTAATTTCCTAGACTTACGCTAGACCGATATACTAATCGCCTTTTAGTTTAGCCTTAATAATTCCTTCTCCTTAATAATTTACGTCGCCCTTAGTAAGCTTATTATAAGGATAAAAATAGATAATAGCTTTTAGTTCCTTAATAACTACTTATACCTATAAAACTAAGAGGTCTTATAAGAAAAAGCTAGGTTAGCTATCGCCTACGCTTAAGCTGCTATAAAAGATAAATATAGTAAGAAACACCGCCCGCTAAAATTTAAGCTTAGCGATTAAGTCTAGCTATAGCTTAGTAAAGGCTACTATATTACGGATAGCAGACTAGCAAAGCTTTAAAAAAGACATACTAAGCTATTTAAGGTTACTGCTAAAGTAAGATAGTTTATATATTAGCTAGATATAAAAAGGTCCCTTAATATTTATCCGGTTATTTTAGTAGTATAACTACGCTTAGCGGATAAGCTAGCTATATACTTAGGATTAGTTTAAGACGAAAGGATACCTTACTTAAATAAGTAAGAAGTAAAATAAATCCTATAAAGCCGTATAATAAAAAAAGGCAGCAGAAAGCTAAGGAAGGAGTTCCTTATAGCTTAAAAAGGCTAGCTAAGCAGCTATAACTTATAAGTAAACGAAAAAGCGGTCTTCTTATTAAAGATCGTAAAAGCCTTCGAAAAGGCATAAAAAAAGTTAGCTACTTAAGTAGTTTAAATAAGAGTATAACGCGCGGCCTTTATAACTTAATACGAAACTCTTTAACTAAAAGAATTAAGCGGTTAAGCTTAAGTATAAGACTTAAAAGCTACTATAAGTTATAAGAAACTATAACTTACTACGCTTAAGGTAATTAGTTATTTTAATAATAATATACCGCTATTTACTTTAAGCAATAAGGCCCTTTTAGCCTTATAGTATACTTATTTAAATTCTCTCTACCGCCCGCCCTCTCTCCTTTCCTTTCTTCCTT